>JAJJMF010024551.1:1645-15544 GCA_022058775.1 Vitis hybrid cultivar
CAAAAGGAGTGCAAAATGAGATTGTTATCAATCTTTTCTTTGATGAACTGTCTATCCACTTCCACATGTTTAGTGTGGTTGTGTTGAACTGGGTTATATGTGATGCTTATGGATGCCTTATTGTCGCAATGGAGCCTCATAAGTTCTTCAATGTCTACTTGTAATTCTTTTAGTAAAGTTTTGATCCACATGAGTTCACAAATACCTAGGGTTATAACTTGGTATTCAGCCTTAACACTTGATCTAGCAACTACTGGTTGTTTTTTACTCCTCCAAGTCACCAAGTGGCCCCCTACAAAAGTGCAATACCCTAAAGTAGATCTTCTATCGGTTATAGGTCTAACATAATTAGCATCAGTGTAAGCCTTTACTTACATATGACCATTTTTAGAGAATAACAAACCCATGCTTAGAGTAGCCTTCAAATATCTCAATATCCTCATTACCACTTCCAAGTGATCTTCTAAGGGAGCATGTATGAATTGACTCACAACACCAACAACATATGCAATGCCTGGCCTAGTATGAGACAAGTATATTAACTTGCCAACAAGTCTCAAATATCTTCTTTTATCAACCGGTATTCCATCTAAGTTTATCCCCAACTTATGATT
Source organism: Vitis hybrid cultivar (assembly GCA_022058775.1). Lineage (NCBI taxonomy): Eukaryota > Viridiplantae > Streptophyta > Magnoliopsida > Vitales > Vitaceae > Vitis > Vitis hybrid cultivar. Next base: position 2,260 of record JAJJMF010024551.1, read on the forward strand.
ATGATCTATAGGTGTATTCAAAAGCTTACACCATAACATTCCGGTTTGTTCTAGAAGATCAAATATTGTACTTTCTCTTATACATATATGTATTCCTACTTTTGATTATGTAACTACAATGCCAAGAAAATATCTAAGACTTCCCAAGTCTTCAATTTCGAATTCCTTGGCTAATTTGCCTTTGAAGTTTTGTATCTCCTCATGATCATCCCCAATGGTTATAATGTCATCCACATAAACAATAAGAATAGTTACATTTTTCCTTAGTGAACATTTGATAAACAATATGTGGTCTCCTTGGCTTTGTTGATATTTGAGCCCCATAAGGGACATAATAAATCTTTTAAACCAAGCCCTCGGGGATTGCTTCAAGTCGTATAAAGACTTGTTCAACTTACACATCTTCTCATTCTTAAATTGCACCTCCAGTCCAAGAGGTACATCCATGAAGACTTCTTTTTCCAAGTTCTCATGAAGAAAAGCATTTTTTTTTACATCAAATTGTTGAAGTGACCAATCGCATTTTTTAGCAAGAGATAGTAGGATTCTAATCTTTGCAACAAGTGTAAAGGTCTCTTAGTAGTTGATCTCATAGGTTTAGGTGTACACCTTGGTGACCAATCTTATTTTATATCTTTCTATAGGGACATCAGCTTTATACTTGATGGTAAACACCCACTTACATCCAATCGGACACTTTCCTTTAGGCAGATCAACTATATCCCACATATCATTCTTGCACAGGGCCTTCACTTCTTCATCTATTACTTCCTTTCACTTAGGGTCAACAAATGCTTCTTGTACATTTTTTGGATCTGAATTTGAACTCAAGTTTGTAGTAAAAACCTTATAATTGTTGTTCATACTGTGATAAGACAAGAAATTCGATAAAGGATGTTTGGTACAATTCCTAATGCCTTTTCTAACTGCTATAAGAATGTCTAAATTAGTATCAACCACTTGGACAACATTGGGAGGATTTAAAATTTTAGAATCAAGAGGATTAAGAGACATACCTATAAAATATGAGAACATTATTGATTAATTTTCCACAACACAAGGGAAAATATATAGGCTAACAATAGTCAACTAAATCTCTACAAAACCAGGATATTGATCCCTAGAAAAGATAGAAAACAATCCCTATAAATTAGGGATAAGGCTAACTAATTAAATAAAATATTTACAACTTTCCTAATTTATCTTAATCATCTTATTTACAAGATTTCAGCCTGGCCTAGTCAACTTTGACACTCCCCCTTAAGTTGGCAAGTGGATATCATCCATTCCTAACTTTCAAACAATAGTCTGAAAGATTGAGCTGCTTAATCCTTTGGTTAGCACATCACCCAATTGATTGCTAGTAGATGCAAATGGTATGCAGATCAATCCACTATCCAACTTCTCATTTATGAAATGTCTATCAACTTTGATGTGTTTGGTTCAATCATGTTGCACAATATTGTGTGCAATGTTGATTTCTGATTTTCTATCATAATAAAGTTTCATAGGTCCTTTCCATACGACTTTTAGATCTTCTAAAATGATATTTAGCCATAGAAGTTCACAAACTCCTAATGGCATTGCCCTAAATTCAGTCTCTACACTTGACCTTGCAACTACATTTTGTTTTTGCTTCTCCAAGTTACAAGGTTTCCACCAAGAAAAGTATAATACCCCGATATTAATTTTCTATCATCAATAGATCTTGCATAGTCTACATCTGTGTAGGTTTCTAAAGTCAACTTTTCTCATTTCTTGAATAATATTCCTCTTCCCAAAGTTCCCTTGAGATACTGTAAAATCCGATGTGTTCCTTGGAGATGGACCTTCTTGGGATTATGCATAAACTAACTCACCAATCCTATTGCATAGGCTATGTCTTGTCTTATATGTAAGAGAAAATCAATCTACCAACAAGCCTTTGATAGGACTCTCTATTCACCATTGTGTCTTCAGGAGCTTCACAAAGCTTGTGATTTTGCTCAATAAGAGTTTCCATTGGTTTACACCCAAGTTTCTCTATCTCACTTAGCAAATCCAGCACATACTTTTTGTTGAAGAAAGTTAAGAAGTTAGTTAGGATTTTTATGTTTTTCTTCAATTAAATCCAATAACAAACTTGGAGTAGTTAGAACCTTTCCTATTTTTTCTCTTCGGGTACTATTTTTTCTCTCGCTCAATTAAGATTCTAGCCTACTAAGAGTCCTATTTATTTCCTACTATATTTCTAGAAGTAATTAAATGAAAAAAAAAATGAAAAATTTGGATTACTTCTTCCAAACAGCTTTTATGGTATCAAAACAAGGAACGAGTTCTTAAGGCGATCTCTATATGGTAAAAAGGGCAATGACTAGGGCCAAGGAGACATCACCAAATTCTAAGGTTGTGTCTACCACCATCCAACCAACTAATGGTGTGGATCACTTGACTAAAATTCCTCTTTATAAATAACTATTAATAAATTGAACACCAAGAATTATTTAAAGTGGTCGCAATCTATAAAATTAGTGATTGATGGTAAAGGCAAATTGGGATAACTGATAGGAGAAGTATAGAAACCTGTAAAAGGAGACCCAAATTTCAAAACATGGAAATTAGAGAATTCCTTAGTGACAACATGGCTTCTCAATTACATGGAACCATTTATTGCCAAACCCAATATGTTCTTGCCTACAGCAAAAGATGTTTGGGATTCAATACATGAAACTTATTCTGATTTAGAGAATTCCTCTCAAATCTCTGAATTGAAATCAAAACTTTGGCAATCCAAGCAAGGAGATCGTGAGATTACTATTTATTATAATGAAATGGTAACCTTGTGGCAAGAATTAGATCAATGTTATGATGATGTTTGGGACAATCCTAATGATTGTGCTCGACATATGAAAAAAGAAGAAAATGATTGGGTCTATATGTTTTTAACTAGTATAAACCACAACTTAGATGAGATAAAAGGGCGGATTCTTGGTCAAAAGCCTCTTTCATCCAGTCATGAGGTTTTTTCAAAGGTGAAGCAAGAAGAATGTAAGAAAAGAATTAAAAATATTTGGGTGCACTGTTTTTATTCATAACCATGGAAAAAAAGGTGTGTTTTCATGGATTTTGCATCAAATTAAAAATGGTACAAATGTTACGACCCAATTTCAAAAAAAAAAATTATTGTTACCATGGATGTTTCTTTTCTTGAAAATAAACTGTTTTTTACTGCTCATCTTCAAATAAAGAAAGAAAAAAATGAAGATTCAAAAGATTCGGAATTTCCAAGTTTTTTTCAAACTTGACCAAAAAATTGTGATGTATTTCCAGGTTTTTTCAAACTTCACTAGATTATAATATAGGAAAATCTTATTAGTTTTTTTAAACAAAAAATTCTTATTCAACTTTGAATTTTGAAACTAAATCTAGTCCTAATCAAGCAAAAAAAAAAACAACTTTTGTGTCTAGTGAAACAAGTTCTAGTTAATCTCTAAAGCCATCACAGAATCATAATCTTGATGGCACTGGAAATAGAAGAGAAACGGGTCTGGAAAAAAAATATCTTTGGAATGGTTTATGACAGGAAGTATCTGAATCAAAGAAAAGAAATCAACACTTCTTTGTCAATTCATGAATCCAATCCAAGTCAAGTTCAAGAGTCTTCAGGTAATTCTCAAACTGTTTTAAATAAAATCTCTCAACCTTACTCCAATTCTCCAAATGAGTCATTTAATGATTTAAATGTACCCATAGCAATCCATAAAGGAAACAGGTCTTGTACTAATCATCCAATGTCCAGATTTGTGTCCTATAAAAATCTTTCATCATCTTTTTCTACTTTCACTTCTCAACTTTCTTGTGTAGAGATTCCAAAGAATCCATGTATAGGATGCCTGGAGGAATGCAATACTTGAGGAGATGAGAGCACTTGAGAAAATAAGACATGGGAAATTGAAGACCTATCGAGAGGAAAAACCATAGTGGGCTACAAATGGGTGTTCACCACCAAATACAAGTGAGATGGGACTCTAAAGATGTATAAAGCGAGACTGGTGGCCAAAGATTTTACACAAACCTATGGCATTGACTACTTGGATACTTTTGCACTTGTGGTGAAGCTAAATATTGTAAGAATATTCTTGTCACTTGCAGCAACCTTAGATTGGCCTTTACAACAATTAGACATCAAGAATGCTTTCTTGAATGGAGATTTGGAAGAAAAAGTTTATATGGATCCTCTATCAAGGTTTGAACAAGGGTTTGGATCAAAGATATGTAGGTTTAAAAAATCACTATATGGTCTCAAACAATGACCGAGAGCATAGTTTGAAAATTTTACTCGATCAGTAAAAAGGCAAAGTTATAATCAAGCTCGAACCAATCACACTATGTTCATCAAGCATTCAGGAGATGGAAAGGTGACTATTTTGATAGTGTATGTGGATAATATCATACTCACGAGTGATGATGAGAATGAGATGAATCGATTGAAGACTTGTCTAGTAGTAGAATTTGAGATCAAAGACTTGGGATCCATGAGGTATTTTCTTGGAATGAGAGTGGCTTGGTCCAAGAAACGGATTGTGGTCTCACAACGAAAATATATCCTAGATCTACTCAAAGAGATTGGGATGAGCAGCTGCAAACCTGTAGACACACCAATTGATCCTAACAAAAACCTCAGAGATCGCGAGTAAGAGGCTCCTATAGATAAGGCTCACCAAAGATTAATGGGAAAGTCAATTTATTTGTATCATACATGGCCTGATATTGCATTTGTCATTAGTATGGTGAGTCAATTTATGCATTCTCTAAGTAAAGAGCTTCTTAAAGACGCTTATTGAATACTAAGATACTTGAAGAGCTCTCAAAGAAAAGGTTTACTCATCAAGAATGGCGAACAACAAACAATTGAAGTTTACACAAATGCAAACTGGGTTAGGTCCTTGACCGATAGAAAGTCTACATCTAGGTATTGCAAGTATGTTTGGGGAAATTTGGTTATATAGAGGAGCAAGAAGAAAAATGTAGTAGCCCAAAGCAGTGTAGAGACTAAGTTTAGAGCAATGACTAATGAAGTGTGTAAAATCATATGATTGCAACGAGTACTTGAAGAGTTAAAGCAGCCAATAAACAACCTATAAAGTTGTATTGTGACAACAAATCAACTATAAGCATAGCTCACAACCCAATACAACATGACAAGACTAAGCACATTGAGATTGATAGATACTTTATAAAGGAAAAACTTGAAGCATGACTTATTTGCATGTCATTTGTTCCTACAACGCAACAAATTGCTAACATATGACTCTGCAACCTATCAGTTGCAATGAGGAGGAGTCGTAAGGCAGGTGAATCACTTCTTCTCATCTTCAAATCAAGTTGCGTTTTGCTTTCAAATGAATGGGAGACTCAAGGATATCAAAGAAGCACTTGATAAAATCAAAAAAGATATATTTCTATTGAATGCTATTCCATGAAGCATAATTCACCCATGGGCAAAGAATATTGGGAGAGAGACCCACTCATCCCCACATTCATCTAATCTTAATCCAAGAAATGCGAAAAAAAAAAAAAAACAGTAAAATTGTTGGTGTTTCCTAACAAAGAAAATGTTTTCATTGTTGCTATAGTTGGCATCAGGGGATTGGGTAAGACCACTCTTGCTCAATTGGTATACAACGATGAAAGAGTGAAAAAACATTTTGAGTTTAAGAAATGGGTTTGCGTTTTTTATGATTCTAGTGAGGGTTTTCCTGAAAGTGTGCTGCTAAAAAAATGTCTAAATCTAAAAATGATGAGGGTGATAAAAGTTCACAAAGTCCGTCATTGGATAATTTGAAAAATGAGGTTCACGAACAAATAAGTAAAAAGAAATATTTGCTAGTACTAGATGATGTCTAGAACAATCAAAGTGAAAATTGGGAGAAGGGACTGTTTCGACCAAACTTTGAGATTCTTGTTAGCAAGTTGGGTATGATTGACATCTATGCTCCAACTTGAAGTGAAGTGTTGAAGAAAGTTAGGAAGTTAGTTAGGATTTTGATGTTTTCCTTCAATAAAATCCAGTAAAAAAACTTGGAGTAGTTAAGACCTTTCCTATTTTTTCTCTTTAGTTAATATTTTTTATCTCACTTAGTTAGGATGTAGAGCTGCTAAGAATCTTACTTAGTTAAGATTCTAAGTTGCTAAGAGTCCTATTTATTTCTTGTTGTATTTCCAAAAGTAATTTAATAAAAAAAATAGGTTATTTCTTCCAAATAGCTCTTACTTTTATTGAGATATAAAAATCACACGCCGAGAGCGAGCAACTTCAAAGCCAAGAAAGTATTTCAACTTGCCAAGTTTTTTTCTTTCAAATTCTTGAAATATACATTTTCTCAAGGCTTTTCTACCTTCTAAGTCATCTCCTATTACAATTATATCTACATAAATCAACAAGGCATTAACCCCCCCTAAAACTGAATGTTTAACAAACAGTGTGTTATCACCTTGACTTTGCTTGTATCTTATAGCTTTCATAAGGGAACCCAATGGTTTTTTTTTTCCAATAAATACACTTCACACTTAAGAAAATTGGACACTCTTGTTGGGAACCCCATATCACTCCGTTCCCATGCCTTAAATCTCATAAGGTGCATGAAAATCTATCATAGGCTCTCTAAATCTATTGTAGCGGAAAACAAGGTATTCAAAAGCCAATATTGATACTACATAAATCATAGATCTAGAGAATAAAGTCATATACCTTTAATCTGGATGTTCCCAATTTGATTCCAATCAATGTAGATACCTCCAAAGTCGTAATAGATCTCGTAAACACCATGATCTTCTGCTCGATGACTTTTCCTTGTGTCTAGGCACTAAGATGGTGGAGATCTCAGGGGTGGAGGCTAAGGTTCTCTCTGTGGACTATAGGGAGAAAATGGTAAGACATAGAAACCCTAACCCCTAAAGGAGTATTTATAGGTTTCCTACTAGGTTTAAGTAACTTAATCCTACTATGGGTTTTAGTCACTTAATCTAGCCCAAAAAGGTTTCTAATTGAGTAATTAACCATACAAGACCCTAATTAATCAATTAGTCCAATTAAAAAATATCACTCACTTATCCTTGTTCAACCTTGCATAATTACCAAAACGTCCTTATGCACAAAAGTGAACTAAAAACTCATCCATTCCTCATAAATTGTGTCATCAAGGAATATAAGCTTAGAGCAAGGACCATTGGGACCTATAGGAGTACTAACTCCCTCATAATCAAATTCTAAAATTGACTCAATATCTTACTATAGAAAATCAACTGCACTCCAGTACCTTGTATATATTACAACGAGAAACTAAGTGCTTGAGTCTATGATCTACTATCCACTGCATCCAAACTCCTCGTGAATTGGTGTTTGTAATCTAACAAGATAGTGTTATCACCTATCAAGATTACATCTTCAATCCTTGAATTATATATCTTACTTATTATGTGATCAACTGACATACTCTAACTCCAAGGAGCATATGTCAAATTCCACTGAAGGAATTACTATGGCCACAAATTTAATGATCACATGTTCTTTGGATCACCTAAAAGGATATACTGTCTCAATCCCATGAGATATCATGGTGCTTCTATTGAGAATACTTGTTGTCACCAACCTCCATCAATAGCCCAATCTATAGGGATATATGATCACTTAGGATCTCTCACCCACGGGTTAAAGCCTCCTGTTAATGTTGGCATAGGCTTAATATCCTCTTAAGGTTGACATTCCATGCAGTATAGTATCTTGGTGAATCATGACAATTGATAGTCTTGCATAATGATTCATTATAGGTCCTATCAAGTGTACATCACATACACTAGTACACTCACCATGGAAAACTCATCCTAACAACCAAGACAAGTCATCCTTCCAATTAGGAGGTGATGCACTACAATTTCTACTAGATTGCCCAAATTCATTAACCGATTGTGGACGACTTATTTACTTACAAGGAACCTATGACTTGTATCTTTTGTACAACTCCAAATGCATCCAAGTCATGTACAATGTAAGAGACATGGGTTGAATGCTGAAATCAATATCAATACACCAAAAAGATATCAAAAGGACAATTAAGTCTAACTTTGTTACATTATGTCTTACTTTTATGAGCTCAATCCCAACAACCACACTTTTTTCATGTTCTTAGGTGGAGCATTTACATTTCTAGTAGTCCTAGAAAGTGCATTATCATTTGACGCTTGACTACTATGAGATGAAGCAGTACACATGGGAGCCATAAAAACCTATTCATCTTAAGACACAAGGAGATTAGCAATGGAAGGAATACTAAAAGGGTTTGGAATAAATAACAATTGAATTACTAAAGGAAATTGAAAATATTCAAAATGAATATAGAGATCCTCATCACATATAATCTAACATAACCCAATTATGTAAAGAAGTCCATAAGACCATCTCCTATAGCTCTAATACCACTCGTAATGACTCATACTTAACTGTGTAGGTATTATCTGTTTTGAACCCAAAGGGCCCCTCACGGATTTAAAATGCATCTACAAGGTTAAGAGGAGTCCATACTTATATAGCATTAGGAAATTTTTCCTCTATTTGACTTGGGATATCACAATCACCCCTCCATGTAGACACAACATCGTCGTTGTATCCCATGAGATTATGAGGTCAAATAGACAGATATCTCTCACAAGGTCGAACAAATAGAGGCTCATATCAGGGTCGAGAAACATCTCTAATACCACCCTATTATGACCCAAACCTAGAAGTCAAAACACCACAAACATTTCACATGTGAAGCCCAAAGGCTTGACATGAGAGTAGCCTAACAAGATAAATTAACTAGCAACATGCTAATTTCAAAACATGTCTAAAGTAGTAATTAAGCTTACTAAAAGTCTTAACTAGAAAATTTGTCTTTCCAAATACCTCCCAAATCAAAGATACATACTCTCAACATATCCTCCAAAATTCGAGTCACCTTTTTCTGATTGACCCGTTTATCTTAGGATGAAAGGCAGTGTTATATCTCAATTGAGTCCCCAAAGGTTTTTGTACACTCTTCTAAAATCTAGAAGTTAAATGAATATCTTTGTTTAAAACAAAATACATTGGAACTCCTTGTAATCTTACAATTTCATGGACATACAAGGAAGTCAATCTATCTTAGGGAAACATGGTTCAAATAGGTAAAAATGGGTCAATTTTGTCATGTAATCTTATTCTTCTATGTATTTTTTTATAACTCTTAATAATCATTACACACTTAGAAAAATTATTCTTCCTAAATCTCTTTATTGCTCCTCTAACATTTGCTTGATGATTTATTTTTTCTTGAATTTACGAGTCATCAATTCACTCCCCTTTTCATAACTAAATTTTCCTTTGAAATTATGTACATTTCTTGTTGAATCAATAATTTCTCTCTCCTAATCTTTTACTCATGCTAAAACAAAAAATTTGTATTTATTTAATTTTTTTTTAAAAAAAAAAATTAATATTGGAATTATTCCCCGTAATTCATATAGCCTTGGTTATATTAAACATAGAAGATTGTAAAATTGAAATTGCAATTTTAATGTTTTGATTCATTGGACCCGGGAATGAGTATCCGAGAATAACGACAAATAACATGCTTTCTCAAAGTCAAGTCAACTTAAATTGCCGACCAATGATTAAATAAAACCTTGTAAATAAAGCTATTTTTTTGAAAGACTAACCTTTAGTTTCCATGTAGTATAGAGGGTATGGTGTATATTCAATTAAATCATTTTTTTAAGAGATAGAAAACAAATCAGATTTTATCGTTGCAGAAAATTTGACCATCCAAATATTGTTTAACCATTGCTCTGCCTTTTTGAAATATGATATCGCAGTGAAATTTTAATTTCACATATTTTATAAATAAATAAATAAATAAAACAATTTATTTTATGTTTTCAATTTTTTTTAATCAATATAATTAAAATAAACTTATTAGGTTGACTTTAATTGACTTTAGTTATATTAGTTTATATTAATATATTCAATTTAGTTATATTGGTTAATATAAAGGGTTTATTTTTATTTTTAATTGAATAATAAAAATAAAATATTTTAACTTTTTTTATTTAATAAAAATAAAACCTCTATCATATTATATATTTGTTAATGAAAGTTGTATTATAAAATTATTTTGTAGGTATGGATCTTACAAAAGTCAAAATCTCAAAAGCCTCATAATTCAAAAGATGATCAATCTTGAATTATTTGATAACCACCCACATCACACCAAATTCCTGGACTCCAAGGAAGGAAAAATTGTGGGGAAAGTAAGACCAAAGAATTTGAATCGTAAAGCGTGAGTCTTTTCTAAACCAATTGGAATTGTATATGTGAGATTAAATGGACGTGGAGAGAGGGAGGTTGGATTCATGAATGAAAGCCGACCGACATCATGGACACATTCACTGAACCCAACTTCCACTTGGGCGGTCACTGGTCAAGCCGTCACGGGTCCATCTTTCAGTCTTGATGGTTTTCTCGGATTGGGTGTTTGACTTTTTGTGGCCTCTACTTTTCTTTTATTTTTTTTTTAATTTTTATAATAAACATGTGATGACGACAATGACCTCATGGCGGTGACGTTGAATTTAATAAATATAATATTAATTATTATTATTATTATTATTTTAAAAAATAAATACAATTTCTCCTTTGACTTGATAAGTCAATACAGCGTGGATCACCCTTTCTTATCCTTGTTGTCCCTTCTATTGGAAGAAGAAAAGAATATCGGTAATCTATTTATTAAAAAAATACTCACGTGTCGTATTTCAAAATAATTTGATGTCGGCAACGTGTCCCTAAAGTTACGAGAAATATACGTTGCTATGATAATGGTTTTCAATTAAAAACTATTTTCTATTTTTTATTCTAACAACATAAAAACAATATTATTAAAATATTTTTTTTTTACTATTTTTACTTATTTTTTAAAAATTATTTTTAAAAAATAATTATCTAAACATATAAAATAAATAAAAATTAAACACTTCATATAAAAATTATTTTTAAAAATATTTTAAATATCTAAACAAATTTTTGTTTTATAAAATATCATAACTGTTTTTTAAAACAGTTTACCAAACAAACTCATATACCATATGTCTTTGTTTACTACTATCTTTGCATTTTATTTTATACAAATATTATATTTAACTAAAATTATGAAAAACAATAAGTGTTATTTAATTAAAAATGATAAAAAAAAATTATTAATTCAAAAAAATAATCTTTGTCTAGAATATAATTTTTTTTTTAACAAAAATATCTTATTAACCTTTTTGTACACGTGTTAAATCATTTTTATAAAAAGGAATTTTAAAAAATTAGATTATTTTCTTAAATTAGGGTTTTTTTTTCAATTTTAAATAAGTGGGGATTGAGGGCTGGTTTGTTAATTGTTTTTAAAACAATTTTTATTTTTGAGTTATTTTTAAAAATTAATGAAAAATAAATTATTATATATAAAATTTAGTTTTAAAAATATTTAAAAACTTATTTCATAAAATTTACAAATAAACCCCTATTATCCGAGTCTTTGACAAAAATATTCTAAATAATAATAATAATAATAATTTTTTTATGAGTAGGTGAGGAGCATGACCATCCTAAAGTAGTCTTAGTTCGAGATTTCTTTCCCTTTGGGTCAGCGCACGTGGAATGCTCATCATATTTATTCTTTACTTTTCTCCGCTACAACAATTTAAGAAAATTACTATTTTTATAAGATGGAGTCGGAAAATTTGACTATTAAATGTTCTAAATTATAAAAACCTTTTAAGTTTTTTTTTATATTATTAAAAGAATTTTATAATTTTATTTTCACCCAAATTAAAATCTTTTAAACTAGAAAATAAAGTTCAAGATGACATGCTTTTAAGAAGACTTTTAGAAAAAAATCTAGAACTTAAAAAAAATGTTTTAAATTAAATAATTTTATTTTCAAAAATAAAAGCCAATTTAGAAAATTGCAACATCAAAATACTACCAGCAAAATTGAAAAGTTTGATAATTTGACAAAAAACCAATTTGGAAAATTGCAATTTCAAAATACTACCAGGAATATTGAAAAGTTTGATAATTTAACAAAAAAAAAAAATTAGAAAATCACAATTCCAAAATACTACCGACAATATTGAAAAGTTTGATAATTTGACAAAAAATCAATTTAGAAAATTGCAATTTCAAAATACTACCGACAATATTGAAAAGTTTAATAATTTGACAACGACAATATTTTATTTTTTATTATTTTAAAAAAAATTATATAGATAACAATGAATATCCTAAAATTAAAGAAAGTAAAATTTATTTTCTAAAATTAAGGCAATCAAATATTCTTATTATTTTATTGTTGTTTCATTCTTAATTATATGCATCTCTTTCATTATTTTCATTTTCATATGAGCTCTCGTAGATTATTTTCTATTGTAACGGTGTATTTCTTTGGTTATTTCCCTTCGTATACTTCCTCGAGTTATAACGAAAATGAATATGAACAACCAATTTGTTTTTAAATGGTGAAGATATCCTTTGGTGAAAACTTGATAAAAATACCAATTTTTTTTTTTTATTGGCATTGTAACACTCAACAAGTGTGAAGCCTTCTCCTCAAATTAAAATTTCTACCATGATTGTGTTATTCAAATAAAGTTTGTGCATGCTCTACGAGCGTTTTTTTTTCCTCCTCTTTTTAGGTAGTTAGTGATTGTTTATACCTTTAAAGAGTTGACACTAACCAATTAAAAGAATAGTGAGGTGGTTTAATAAGCATAATAAGTTGACATTTTTTTTTCATTTAAAAGATGATAAGAACATTGATGTCACGATCTAAGAGAGTGATTTGGTTTCATCACAATAGGAAATTTATAGCGTTGAACTTAATTAAAATCAAATTAGATCACTCATCGAAAACTTAGTTTGAGAGGGCTTGTGAGGATAGATTGAACTTGTTATGAAATTTGCTCACTATAATTTGGATGATATATCATTTAGCTTGGTAGTAATCGAGTTTTTTTGAAAAAAAAACCCGAATTTGAGCCTCCTCCCTTGACTCTAATACCATGACCCCTATTATAAAACCAAAGTAATACACATTATAACCAAAAGCAGAGTTTGAAACACTCACCAACCTCAACTAATCAAATTATGAAAATCTCAATCTAAACCTAGACTATTTGTCAACAAGTCAACTTATGGAATAAATCCTTCTTTAAGAAAAAAGGTTATTGAGAAGAAATTAAAAAC
>JAJJMF010024553.1:0-20541 GCA_022058775.1 Vitis hybrid cultivar
ATAGAAATTATTATTAATAGTAATAATAATAGTTCTTATTAATTATAAAAAGTTTAAAGTTATATTATTATTATTATTATTATTATTATTATTATTTTAAGTTAAAGAAACAAATTAGTGTGTTACCTATTTTTCCTTAGTTAAAATTATTTAATTTCCTTGTTATAATTAATGTTTTAATGAGAAGTAAAATAAAGTTTAATATAATAGTGTGGACCCTGCATTTCAGCTCATGCGTTTCCCACTCGATGGCAAAACTCACTTTTTGTTTGAAAAATGATTTTATTGATTAGGAAAAATGACTTGGAGTAGCCACTTATTTTTGTTTTATTTTTAAAGGGCAAACAAAATAAGAAAGAAAACTCTAAGTGTGACTCCTTATTTTGGAAAAGGTGGTCTGCGAAAAACCGGATCGGGTTTGGGGGTCAGGTTACTTATTAGGAAGGTACGGTAAGGACCGTAACACCCCTCTAAGTCCCTAAAGTGGGTCTCTACTAATAAAATGAAACTGACGCGGCGATCAACGAGAAAGTCAATGGATACTCACTTAAAGCATGCATAATATGAGAATCAAAACACGCAATAGAGATTGACTAGAATGAGAGTGGATGCGTACCTCGGTCACGAGCCACAATGCGCTATCAAGAAACGAGATTAGTGCACAATTAATGAATACAAAGTATAACCCATGCATATTGGAGTGCAAAACGAAGCTCAAGCAAAATATATTAAGCACGACAATTGACAGTTAAAAGGGATCAAACATAGGACCCCCAACAAAGCCAATTTATTGTTCATGAGCTAATCTCACAAATCCCGTGTTTTAGAATTATGAAGGAATCATTATTGCTTATGTAAAATCAAGAAGATCAGAAGATTATTTAGGAACTGAAATAAGATTAAAACTATTCGAGTGAAAACTGGATTCTTGGAGTTTATTTGAAAATTGGAGTATTTGGAATTAAATTTAAAATATTAGAGCTCCGGTAATTAAATTGAAATTTGTTAAAGAAAATGAGAAATGGACTTTAGGAAATTGAATTGCGAGAACATAGACTTTTGAAAGTTGAATTTGTAATAATAATGATCATAAGATTTTGAAAGTTTGAATTGATAATAATAATAATAATAATAAGATTTTAAAAGTTTGAATTAATAATAATAATAATAATAATAATAATAATAATAATAATAATAAGATTAATAATAATAATAAGATTTGGAAAGTTGAATTAATAATAATAATAATAATAAGAATAATAATAATAAGATTTTGAAAGTGTTTTGGTTCCATCCCCATCACAAGCCCAAGTCTATGAGCCCAAGTCCATTCATTAAAAGAGCTTTGGCTCCATTCATTAAAAGAGCCTTGGGCTCCATTTCCATCAAGCCCATCCTAGGAGGCCCAAACAAACATTACCCATCCGGCCCAAACTAAAAGAAAAGGGCTTAAGGCCCACATGAACCTACTTAAGCCCACAAGTCAATGTCTTCCCAAAACCTACTTAAGCCCACCAACAAAACCCATTGCCTAAAATATCCACCCAAAAATCAAAAGATGGTTTCACTTTTTTTATAAAAAAAAAATTCCGGGTTGAAGATTGATGGTGGCAGGTTGGCGGTGAAGATGGTAGAACAAAGCTCCAAATATAAGAACCTAAATAAACTCATATCATCTTCACCCTATATGTCCATCAATGAGCTTAGAAAAGAAGTTAAAAAAAACAAGCATGGAGTGGAGAAAAGAAAGTACCCGGAGATGGAAAACAAAGAGAGAGGACGAGAGGTTGAAGAAAGGTCTATTTGGTGCCCGGTTTCCTCTCTTATCCCCAGATTTTTTTTCTTTCTTCAATGCATGTGCTGCCCAAAATCTCCTCCAATGCATGTGTTGCCCGTTTTTCCTCTCCAATCATAGTTCAAAGTCGCGGTATCGGTTATTGACTCGGGAGGTCTTGAGGCACATCTGTCTCGGTATCTCGGATTGGTATCGGGTGATACGCAAAAAATTCTAATTTAAGAGCTTAAAATAATTTTAAAAAATTATAAAAATTATTTTAAAAATTAAATACAAATAAGTAGAGTGAAAAATTAATAAATAAACTTCTATTATATTAAAATAATTCAAATTATAATAAAAGCATACTTTTGGGATGATTTAAAATAATATTAAAAATCTCTAAAAATATTTTAATTTAATCACTTGATAATATTTCTTGTTGAAGATGAAAATAATAAAAAGTAATTTTTTTTTATAAAAAATTGTTTAAATTAAATATTTTGAATTTTTAAAAAAATATTTTTAACTATTAAAAAAATAAAACCATGATTCATCTTTAAAAAAATAAATATAATTTTTCTTATAAAACTCCACGCAGAGTCAGCAAAATTCAAACAGGCCTTCCGGCCCCTAAACGCTAATGCAGCAACATCATGCGCCCGGGCAGCCATCTCGGCAGTTGGATACGTCCCCAGCCATATTCTCGACTTCTTATTGGGCTCCCGCAACTCGCACACCCACTTGTTCCCATTCCTCCTCCTCACTCCCCTGTACATCGGGTGCTGTGTCTCCTTAAACTTCCTCCTACCAGCGCGCTTCTTAGGCCGATTCGATGCCCGCAGAACTTCCTCGTCGGATTGGATGGTCCTCCGGGTCTGCCAGTCCGACGCTGAAGAACTCTCTGGGCTGCTGACAGAATGGGAATCCAACGAAAATGGATACGAATTACAAAATTGATTGAAGAAGTCCATTTGAATTTGCAGTGAGAGAAAGAAGTGTTGGTTATCCAACTCGGGTATCGGTCCGATACCGGCCATGGTCGAGGCGGATACGACTCGGCCGAGTCGTACCGGTATCGATCGAGATTTTGAACCCTGTCTCCAATGCATGTGCTGCCCGGTTTTCTTCTTCTCCCCTAGCTGCTGCCTATTTTCTCTCTTCAAGATCTTCTTTCCCATATTTTTTTTTTCCTACCCAAAAACCCCTCCTATCTCCCAGCTGCTCCCGTCCTCTCCATCATTTCCAATCTCACCCACTCCCCTAAAAAAAAACAATATTTTCTTCATCCCTCTCCAACCAACAAGGGGGTCTACAAATAGTTTAAAAATATAATAGTTCAATTTGATATTATTTGATAAAAAATTTAAATGCAAGTGACATTTACTCCCCAAGACTATGAGTTTAGCTTTAAAAAACCAAAACCAAAATCTTAACTTAGTCTGAGAAGGTGGGGGAGGGGCCTAATCTCTACTTAGCTGCATTTGACCTAACTTTTTTATTGGAAATGTAGAGGATAATATTGTTTATTGAGTGAATCCCCCCGTGGCCCATTTCTTTCCCATTAAATAAAATTGCCATGTTTTGGTGAACCCAACGACCCAATGCCAAAATAAATATTATTATTATTATTATTATTTGCTTCATTTTCCAATCTAGGTAAACTTCGGCCACCTCACCTACCCTTTAACTTTAATCCCTTCAAGCAAATTGTAACATAGCCCTTAACTTTGACCCTTTATCAATTATCGGACTTTTGATAAGAGTACGACAGTTTTTAAAAATAATGCCTAAATTATCGTGGTAAAAAAAATAATTCCAAATCTACGTAGTTTTGTCCAGCGAGGAGAGAGAAGAAATTTGTAAGTGAGAAATTGTCTCTTCAACAGACTATTTTAAAAAAAAAAAAAAAAAAAAAAAAAAAAAGTGAGAAATTCTCACTTAAAAAAAAAAAACAAAACCTTAAAATTTTTTGTTCATTCTTTATTTTTATTTAATAAATAAAATTAATTAATTTTATAATATATATTTTTAATAATTGTATTATTAAAAACTATATATATATATATATATATAGCTTTATTAAAAGACGTTTTTAATCTATGATGTGGACACAGTTTATGCTTGGCCACAATTTAAGATCTTGAGAAATTTTTTTAATTCCTTTTGATGCCACTTTTCCTTGGCTGCTACTTAATCTATGAGTGGACATAGCTTATGCTTGGCCGCAATTAAGGTCTTGAGTTTTATTTTATTTTATTTTAATATTTTAATTAAAATTCTCATTGCATGAAGAGATGTTGCTGAATTTTCTAGCATATATTTTCTATTATATATAAAACTTTATTTGAAGCAACAAAATTTTAATCTCTAATAATATATATATCCAAACTATATATTCCAAAAATATATAAAACATATTTATATACATATCCAAATTGGATAATCTGATAATAATCCCCAATACAAAGTTTTTTTAATTTTTTTTAATTTGATAAATTATTTTACACGCTTCTTTAAACTCAATTCACTTATATGATAATGATTTAATATCTATTAAAAAATAAAATAAGACTAAAAATTTATTTTACAATGGTTTTAAAAAGCGTTTTTAATTTAAAAAGTATTTGATAAAATTTTAAAATATAATATTAAAAAATCACTTATAATGTTTTTTTAAAAAAATGCTTTTACTCGAAAAGCACCTCCAGTAAAAAGATTTTGAATAGAAACACTCCAATAAAAATATCACGTGTTTTTCTCACCATCTAATCATCGTTTCACCGTCACAGACGCTCCGGCACCGTCCCAACCACGCCTTTTTTCTTTCTCCGGTAGAATTCTACAACCGAGTATCACTCGCTGAAGCTACTGATCTGTTAACGGCAGAAGCTACTGAATTTTTTAGATATTTCGTTACTAGAAATTACTTGTCTCCGAGGTTTAAACCTTCTAAACTACACCGTAGAAGGACCATACAAATCTTTCTTTAACTTGGACACTTTATTTTTGCCTAAACCTATATTAAGACATAGTGATGTTTCCATATAAATTTCTTCTTCAAGATTTCCATGTAAAAACTCATTCTTTGCATCAAATTGTTACAAAACCCAATTAAATATGGTAGCTAAAGACAACAAAATTCTTATAGTATTCATTGTGGTCATTGGTGCAAATGTTTCTTGATAGTCAACACCATATGTCTATGTATACTCTTTTGCAATAAGTCTTACCTTATATGTTTCAAGTGAACCATCTGCCTTGTACTTCACCATGAACACCCACTTACAACCAATGTGTTTCGTCCCTCTTGGTAACTCCACAATCCCCCACATCCCATTTTTCTCCTACACCTCCATCTCAACTCTCATAGCCCGTTTCCAGTTCCCATCTCTTGGTACCTCAAACAAGGTTTGTGGAATGGTAATAGTGTTAAGTTGGGTGAGGAAGGCTTAATGAGAAGGTGAAAATCTATTAAAAACCACAAAATTGGAGAAAGGATGTCTAGTAAAAAATCTTATAGCTTTTCTAATAGCAAGGGGTAAATCAAGGTCAATATAACCTTGATATTCAAGTAAATCAATGTTAGTATAACCTTGAGATTCAGGTAAAGAAGAAGATGAAGCATTGATTACCTCATTACTTGGAGACAGATCGAACTCTTGAACTTGCACAGGATTAATTATGGTAGTTTTCCTCCTTCAATACATCGGCTATGGCTTTGTAGTTGCGGGTTCTGAAGAGTCTACTCCCATTGACTCTCTAAGGAATTTGGCTTCAGGGGACTCAAGTTCAAGTTCAAGAGGAACATTTACTATTTTAGGAGTTTCACCATACAAGGAAGAATAAGATGAAGAAGACAAAGACAGATCAAGCAAAAACACACTCTTATCTTCCATAGATGATGTCTCTCCTTGAAGATAAAGGCTAGAAAAATAACTTTCATTTTCAAAAAAGGTCACATTTGTCGAGACAAAAAATGTCCCAATAAAGCACTTGTACCCTTTTTGAGTGGAAGAATACCCAACAAAAACACATTTAATAGCTCTAGGATCCAACTTACTATGACTATAAGTATGAACATGAACAAATGATACACAACCAAAGACTCGAGAAGTAAATTTGTTTGAGATATAGAAGTTGAGAAAAAAATTCTAAAAAACATTACATTAGACTTTTCATTGCTAAGACTCTAGAACGTACCCTGTTTATGAGATGTGCATCAATAAGAACTACTTCCCCCCAAAAAGATTTTGGAACATTTTTCTAAAACAAAAGGGCTTAGGTAATGGCTAACAAGTGACCATTTTTTCATTCAACAATCTCATTTTGTTGAGGTGTGTCAATATAAAAGGACTCATGTATAATTCATTTTTCTCTTAAACAAGGGTGACAAAACCTTATTGCAGTATTTCTTAGCATTGTTAGTTCTAATTTTTTTAGCCTAATCCCAAACTGGTTTTTGATCATACTGAAAAAGGTTGGAAAAATTGTAATTACATCAAATTTTTGCTTCATCAAGTAAATCCATGATACTCGAGTGCAATTATCGATAAAAAAAACAAGTCACCGTGCACCAAAAATATTAGAGAAGAGATGGTCCCCAAATGTCACTATAAATTAATTTGAAAGAAAATGATGATTTTTTATTACTCAAAGGAAATGACACATGTTGATGTTTTGAAAATTCACACACATCACAATGAAAATTGTTCTCATCAACATTTTGAAATAAACTTGGAAATATAACTCTAAGAATACTAAAAGGAGGATGACCAAAACAAAAATGACAAAGCTAAATTTGGTCCTTATTTGAGGAGTTTTCAGAGAAAAATGACATAGGAACTCAGTTCCCACTACTTGTCTAAATATTTGGTGCTACAAGGTAGTAAAGTCTATGTTTTTCTCTAGCAAGTCCAATCACCTTCCTTGTATGCCTGCCCTGAAATAAACAAATACATAGTGAAAAAGGTTACATTACAATGTAGATCTCTTGCTAGTTGATTGATGGAAATAAGGTTGGTAGACAACTTTGGAACATGTAAGACATTTTTAATTTTAAGGTAGGGGGCACACTTATTTCTCCTTGACCAACCACTGAGGCCAGAGATCCATCTACAATTGTAATCTTTTTGCTGCAAGGACATGGGTTATAGGTAGAGAATTTATGAAAATAATAGGTCATATGGTCTGTAACCCCTAAATCAATAATCTAGGAGCTAGAAAAAGAAATATTAGAGGCACTTAAAGCATGAGAAATAGAAGTCATCCCTGATTGTGCTAAAGAACACATACCAGAGGGTTTTTTAGAGTCTCCGACAGGCTCTTCAACCTGCCAATGTCTTATTGGCTAAACTAAGTCTTTTCACCGCTAATGATCTCGTTAGAAGAGGTTTGACCATTAGATAAATGTGCTTGTACATGATGTTGTCCATTCCTGAAGCCTCCATTCTAGTTGTGTCCTTGTGACTGATTAGGATTTGGTGGTCTCCCATGGAGTTTGTGGCAAGTTTGCCTAGTATGTCATGGTTTCTTACAGTAGTTACACCATACAATGGGTTTTGAGCATTTAAAGAAACCTCTAGGCTCACTCTCATTACCTACTATTTGTCCATCATCGTTGGATTTAGCTTCTTTTCCACCTGTATTGATAGAAATCATTGTTGAGCCTTCTTCTGATTGTGGTTCAAGCATAACTACCCTCCTACTTTCTTCCACTTGGATGATAGATATGGTCTTGTTCATAGCTGACAACTCTTCTTTTCCAAGAACTTGGACTATAAATCAAATTCAACATTAAGGCCAACAAAAAACCAAACAATCCTTTCCCTCTCAACAAACCTTTGAAGCATGTCAGCATCTTCACTGCACTTCATTTGTATACTTGGATAATGATCCATCTCTTGCCAAATACTTTTTACAGTATTGGCATATTCAGTAACTGAACGTGAACCTTGTTTTGTGGCAGCAATTTTGGTCTTGATCTCATAACAGAGGCAACATCACGCATCTTAGAGTATGTTTGTCTTATATCCTCCTATATTTCATGAGCAGAATTCAGAAACATGCAGGTTCCCGCAATATTTGGTTCTGTAGAATTCCAAAGCTAGGACATAATCATCGAGTCTTCTCATTCTAGCTAGTGAATTTTCACTTGAATCCGGTCCTCCACCAATCAAATGGATAAGTCCTCACTAATTGGGACCATTGCAGGTAATTCTTTTCATTCAACCTATATACTGCCGATATGTTTTGAAACTCCCCTGAAGGATGATTCTACTTTGTTTCTATAGTAGAACCTTTTAGATTTTCTTGAGATACTTCAGACATCTCAAAGGAAGAAAAAAAACAAATAGGGAAAAGGGAAATTCTAAGATTTCCAACAAAAAGAAGTACTATTTTCTAGAGGTGACAGGTTGTAATCTAGGCTTCTAAGTAGCCCAAACTATTTAAACGAATGGACTTTGGTTAACCCATATAATAAAAGGTTTGGGTTTTGGTCACTTGAATCCAAGTCAATTATAAATGCTTCGGAGTTGGAGCTAGGTCCATATCCAACCTAATTTATGTTTCTTCTAAAAATATTAAACATTCTCTTCCATATATTTTTCTGAATTGTTTTAATGCAATTTGATAGGTAGGTTTGAGGTTGGGCGTTCTTGGTTTGAAATTCCAATATAATATGAACTCAATTTGTTAGAAAGTGTCACAAATTCCTAACTAGTGAAAATTCCTTTTTTGTAAAGAATATTACATGGAATATTTTCTAAGTTGATATATTAGTGTGATATTAAATTTCCTTATAAAATAAGGAAAGTTAGTTGGAATATCTCTAAATATTCCAAGTCATAAGGGAAAAAAGTTATGAGATGAAAATGTGTTTGTAGATATTATACAAGCTAGATAGAGATACGAGGAAGAATAGGAGACACCCAATGGAGCGAGGGGCTCGTAGTTCAAGGAGTAGGGAAATAGGATGTTTCAAAAATTCAATAATTGTATCTGGTTCTGTCCTCTGTAATATTCTCTGCAGTATAGTAAAATGATTCTCTTTCATCCATGTTGTAGTCATGGTTAGCCAAACAACGTTAAAACCTCATGTACCGATTGTTTAATCTTCGTGTTCTTTAACTAACATGTTTGCATTAAAGTTTCTGCTGGCACAACCCAATTAAACATGACCGATTGCTAGTTTTGCTATCTTTTGACTTTGTCCTCCAATGACTCTTCTTTCTGTGTCTTGACTATTTAACAAACCCGTTATATCTCTCTGTTATGCTTGCTTCATACCTTTCTTGGCTTGTGGAGTTCTTGCAATCTGCTCTTAATCTTTTAGTTTTCAGATTGTTGTCTTTTTATTTATTTATAATTTTTCATATTTTTACTTATTTGTTTATTGTAGAAGTTATGTAACATTATTATCTTCTGTAGCATTTCAGCTGTGTCAAACTAATAGATTTGTTTCCTTCTCCTCCTTCCTGTAATAGAAAGCAGTGATCTTGAATTGCATGTAGGGGTTATCTTGTGCTTTGATTACTCTCCTCTTCATAAGAGACTGATATTTCTATTTTTTTTTATTATATTTAGTGAATCAAATTTTTGTTCAGAACTCAATTTCAGTTTCCTTAATGGTCGCAATATTTCAACTACACTTACAAATGCAGGTAAGAGTGCTAGCAGCTGGCATAATCAGTTTCAGACAAGGGAATTCTCATTTTCAGATGCTAATGAGAGCCCATGTTGATGTCTAAGGCGCTACACTTGCCACTAATGGTTGGCACTGCTTAATATTACAGGGAGAAATTCTAATGGCTGCGGGTAGTTGAGATAGAGACTGTAAAAATGTTCTCCTGTTTCTTTTTAGTTCTTGGTTTATTATTTGATAAGTGGTTCTTAGAAGGTGAAGGATCATATTCTTTGTCAGCAAACTTTGATTTGACTTTTGCAACTTCATTTTAGGCAAATGTTTATTGTGCCTTTTGGAGCTCCAAGCACCTACATATTTATGTGCTTTAATCCCATTATTTGCTATAGAAGTGAAGACAAAATAAAGCATAGTTTAAAAGGTTCTGCTTACAAGGATTTGTAATGCAAAGGTTTGAGGATTGATTGAAATGGATCAGAGTCCTCATTGTTATACTCCAACTCCTAGATCTTATTGTTCTTCTGAATAAGTTGCCTGCTTGATATTCTTGATTCTCTTTAGCAGGTTCAAATGTGGATGACTACTAAATAGTTGTTTCAAACTCCTGACAATGTTATAGTTACCAGCAGAATGTTTATTTAGAAGGCCATAACTATGTTTGTAATCCCTTGTATAAAGCAGGGCAATGATGAACAGTATTGGTTGTATTTATGAGATGTAATGGATATTAAGTTCACATTGTGAGATATACTACTTATCACTATCTACACAGACATTTAAATCTCTCTCTCTCTCTCTCTCTCGGCATTTGAAATGGGTCTGTTGAGGCCTCGCGTCCCTAGTGATCCATGTAGTTGTCAAATGGATGGACGCACGATCTCAACCAATATAGATTCTTGATTCAATCGTACTACCTGCAAAAGGCGTCAGGACGGGGTGTCCGGACGCACCCTCCGATGGTTTTGTCAACCATGATAAGAGAGATAAGTCAGTTGACCTTTTACTAGGTGCAGCAAGCTTACCTTCTTCTTTGTGTGAAGGTTCATATATATATATAGTATCAGAAGCTTTGTTTCTCTCTTTAATGGTAGGGAGATATTTTGTGTTGTCATGATGACACTAGGTGGTGGCAGAGCCATCATCACCCTACGGGCGGCTGACAAAGATCGTGATAGGTGCTGCAACTGTCAGAAATCGTGATAGGTGATCGTGGGAAGTGATCGTAGGAAGTGACTTGCCGTCACTTCATTCTTGTCCTTTCACCCTGTAGGTGGCGGAACGTGGGTCATGACAGGCTGTTGTGATAACGTGTAAGACTTGCTTACTTCAGTCAATGATCCAGATAAACATACCCGGATAGTGTATGTCGGTCGTCCGGATGCGCTGTGGCAGTCGTCCGGATGTTATGTTTGTGAATGTCGTGTGCCTCTCCTTGAGGGAGTCCGGATAGGAGAAGCGCGCCACGTGTACTCTTGGGGAAATCCGAATGAGGCTAATCCGGATGAGAATGTGTGTCATGTGTCCTTAGGAGATGTGTGCCACGTGTGGGGAGGGGTCCCTACAGGGCCTACTTCGTTTCTTCCATTTCTTAGGATTTTAAGAAAAGAAGGATTTATGCCTCCCAAGCATTATAGAAAACAAAATCATCATCCCCTCTCCGTGTGATGTCCAAATTAGGAGTGACTGGGACTTCCTGAATATTAGATGGTTTTCCAGTTCACAAA
This sequence comes from Vitis hybrid cultivar, assembly GCA_022058775.1. Classification (NCBI taxonomy): domain Eukaryota; kingdom Viridiplantae; phylum Streptophyta; class Magnoliopsida; order Vitales; family Vitaceae; genus Vitis; species Vitis hybrid cultivar. The sequence goes on from JAJJMF010024553.1 coordinate 11,144, forward strand.
TATTCCTACAGGGGGCCAGGTTTGGCCTCATTGGGTGCCTTTTTGGTCTGGAAGCGACCACCAGATGTCTAGAATTCAAACCTTGCCCTACTGCTTGGTAAATATTAACTTCGTGATTATCTAATGTCATCCAGTTTAAATTTTGATTAGTTTAAATTCCAATATTTCAATTAACTTTTGATATACATTCAATGATGTTAAAAACGATTCAAATCCCCGATGTTGACATTGTTGGGATATATTCTGTGATGTATCAACCAGCACAGTGAGATGATCACAGAAAACTGGGTAACAGTCCATCAGATAATGGAAAATCATGGAGGTTCATGCAGATATGGAGAGAGGGTGATATTTCAATGACACGTCAGGATATGGATAATAAAGCAAAGCTAAAGTGAGTCTTGTATTCGAGACTACTGGACTCCACTGTTCTGTGACCCACATGCATAGTTGGAGGAGACCATGCCATGGTACAAGCACCATTGAATGAGGATTCAGGGCCTTATCTTTGAATAAGAATAGGAGAAGAAAATCATGTGAATGTATAAGTTTGATTCCCGCCATACAGTTTGCTAATCAATAATGATGGGTTGGATCAATGAACCTGATTTCTGGGTCAGGCAGAAGGAGAATACTACTCAATTCAAATGGCATTGGACAATAGAAATTCTAAGCCTCCTGGTTCTAGACAAATACCTCTCGGATATAAATGCATCTCATCTGAACTGCTAGGCTATGACATAGTGGGAAATTCTTTCTTTGAAAAGAATTGAAATACCAATGTACTGGTTTGACCTGAGAAGACATGGTTTGGATGAAAGTAGAAAAGGACAAGCTCCTAAAAACAGGGGCTACTTAGTTAGGGATGTAGTGGCCCCAAGAGTCAGAAGCCCTTTATTTTGAAGGTTTTGCTGGGATTTCACTTTCATGTTCTTTAGAGTCCTAATCTGAACTAGGGAAATCCACTTGTTCAGAGGCCTTGACCACCTTCGTTGGTGCTTGGTTTCAGTTGCATGAGAAATAAACCCCTGCTATGTAATGAGTTTAGTAAAGAGAAGCCACTAAAGATGACCCTGGCTTCTTATCTTTTTTGGCTTTATTTGAAAAAGAAATGATGGGATTAGGAAAAATGATGCTCTTTCCAAACTAGTTGTCTGAGTTGCTTCTACAGCATGCACAGCAAGCCCCATAATAAATAACATTTAGATATTATGTGTTGTCAAAGGATATACTTAGAGAAGCTAGCGTTACTCCCCATTGTTACTCCACAAGTTCCAGCTGAGCTGCAGGATTCTTGAACGTTTTATTATGTTCTCTCAAGAACTTAAATAATATTCTTGGTAGAACATAGTAAGGATTAGTGTGCATAATATGTGCAGTTTCTTTATGTTTTGGTTCTAAATCTTGGTCACTAACAAGAAACTTTCTTGGAATAACTGGTTTGATTTGGTTGCTAGCTGCAACTCAAACCCTATAACTGAATCTTTTTGCACCGACTGAATACGTGCCTAGAGTGAAAATGTGGTACTCAGGAATTTCTTCCTTTCATACCATTTTTGGATTATCAATTGGATTCTTGATGGGTTAAAGCACCAAAAAAAAAAACTGTACTTTTTATAATTATGAAGAGATTAAACTAATAAGTACATTTATGCCCAAAAACAATCTAGGGTTTACCATCTGTCTCATCATTCTACCTTCTCTATCCTTAAATTATTTCCAAAGCTGCCAAAGTTCCAACTGGTGTTATAGGAGACAAACCTGTTGGCCTAGTCGCTGACACTTCTGATAGATTTCATTCAATGGTTCAGAGAATCTTTTTTGGACCCTATCTTCTCACCTGCTTCCCCTTGTATTGTGCTTTAGAGTCATGCCATTCAGAACTAACATATATATGTATATATATATATATATATATTTATCAGACATTCAGAACTAACATATAACAAGGTACCTTCTGCAATTGTGGTATTTGATGTTTACTAGTGAAGGAGGTAAAGGATTATACCACTTATTTTTGCTAAATGGGGTTGATGATTGCATTGGGTGTGACTTGCTGGTCCATCCCCTAGTTTCCAATGGACATTTACTTCCTTGAGAATGTTAAATCAAAGGCTAGTATAAAGTTCATCACAAATGCATGCAAGCATGGTAAGAAGTGCTTAAGCTGGGGTTCTGTAGGTACAAAGAATCATTCCCCTCCTTTATCGGGAAACGTGATTCCTTCTCACCTATGTTAGGAAAGAAAGTGCAGGAAGTCCAGTCCTACTGGTACCAAATTCAATTCTGTTTACCACAAATTTTCTAGTGCCCCATAAGACTGAAATTTATCTTTTATGTTAGATTTCAAATGTATTTATTTCAATTTCCCAAAGCTCCACAAGATGCTGAAAGTTATATTGCATGTCATCCTGTTTATAAGCAAATCCCATTCATGGCTCTGTTGGATTTTCAGCAGAAAAGGAATGGTTTGTATCTTGTTTCCATGTCTCTTGTGACATGTTACATTTGTTCAAGCCTCTCCAGATGCAGTTGCCATGTCGAACAAAATGGACTAGTTTGACAAAATCTATTGAGGATCTTTTTGGCACATTTCTCAGTATTAGGTATTCCATGTTCTTTTTCTGATTTTGACTTTTGGTATGCTTGATTTGCTAAATAGAACTGGTTTCTTCTTTTCTATGTCTCTGTTTTTCTCCAATGTTAGCATGGCAAGCACACTAGAAAGCTTCTTTCAACCAGAAACACCTTTACTTCAATTGTAAAAGGCTAAAAACATAGTACTAAGCCCATCTAGTGCCTCTTTATATAGCAGTAAAAAAAACTAGAGAATCATAATTTTCAAATGCATCTCTGGGAGAAAGGGGTGAGCCCTTGAACAACCTACTATCTTGACTAAAACTATTGGCATCCTTTTCCCACCTCACCAGCTTGTGTAGTGGGGAAACTGCCCTGCTTTTAATCCAAGTAAAATGCTTAGGTGGTTACCTCATCAGGACATATGCTCGATCATTTAAAAATCAGTAAGGTTGAGAGCAAATCTCTATGAGCTTTTCTGATGTGGCTGCCACTATGTGTGACAGTTTCTATATATCCTGAACATATTCTGGCTCTTCTGCTCCCCCACCACTACCTCCATCAAGATCACTGCCACATCCACAGCTCATATAACTGCAGCCCTATACACTTCTGTTTACATCAGCAATTAATACTACAAATCTATGGGGGATTTCAATCTAAGTGAATCAATCACTAATAGAATATGATCAAGACAAGGAATACAGAAGCATATCCTATCAAACCCGTTCTCTCTCTCAGACGCACATACATGTGCGATTCTTTCTATATTAGGAAGAAGCCAAAGGGCCAAAATAATGATGATGCAATGCCTGTCACTGTCTCAACATGGAGACAAATGCAAAGTAGAAAAAGAATGGTAAATTTAGTTTAGTAAGGGCCTTTTACATACAAATTTTACTTTGTCCTATATTTTTCTTGTGGAGGGTTTGGTTAAAAGTGAATTGTAACGATCTTTCAACCTATCCTAGTGTCAGGATAAAGAAAGCCTACACACCAAGCTCTCTTATAGGCCATCAATCTCACCTCTGAAAGGTCCTCACCATCATGTGTAGAGGTGTGAAAGTGTGGAACTTCCTTCTTAGTGGCCTCAAAGTAAGATATTAAATACCGCTGGTCCCTTAATATATCTAAAGATAGAGGCCTGTGTTTTAATCTCATTGATTGATGGAGGAACACTTCAACTCAATACCTGCTATTCATCTCCTTCAACATACCTTAAGAAGCTTGTGTATTCATGAAGACTCCCTGTGGGTATATGCAGTTTTTTGGAGAATCTTACCTAGAAACTATCCACAGCCAAAGTAAGTATGATCATGACCAACAGTGATTGTTTTTGGCTCCAATAAGTAAAGGAGCCCATAATTTTAATTCCAAGTTAGGCAGATGTTTTCTTTTGCTGTGCTTTTAACTTCCTGAGTTTCTAACAGTTGGGATTTCCAAGAAGGAGCTTTTGACAGGTCAAGAGGAAACAGGAGGAATTGGTATTCACTAGGAAGTTTCTCTTTTCTAGTTTTCTGCACTCCCCATGCTTTATTTCACTTGAATGGTCTTTCATGGTTAGTATGTCCCAGGATACTGGTATGGGAGGATGGCTTCTGCAACTTCATTGCTTCAACCACTGAGATTAATCCTGGAGCAGGATCCTCAGTTCATAGAAACTCTGAAGTTAGACTCCTCGAACTGCAACCAGAGCTATTTTTCAAGATGTCACATGAAATCTACAAATATGGAGAGGAGTAAGTAGAAGCTACCAGATGTTATTCATATGACTCAGGACTGAAACTGATTTCAAACTTAAACAAATGATTTGGTCTTTGGCAGCTTGATTGGAAAAGTTGCTGCAGATCATAGTCATAAATGGATTTACAAAGAACATAGTGATCCAGAAAACAATCTTTTCTCTGCATGGCAAAACTCAGGAGACCTTGTAAGTACTGCTTATGCCAACGTGATATTTTTTTTATTTCCATTTGATCTGGTCTCGCTACTGTCTGCCTGTTTTTCTTTGAATTACTATTTGCAGCATCCAAGGACATGGAGGGCTCAGTTTCAGTCCGGCATAAAGGTTCATTACAAGAATCACTGTTTCTTGCTACTTTTCTTTGCTTAAAACTTCCAAGACCTAATTAATTCTTGTTTGAGTGTATAACACAAAGCAATCTTTTGCACCAACTGTTAAGTGAAGTTTAAACCATTTTTTTGTTAAGTGAAGTACTTTTTATTTTTATTTTGGAGAGGTGTGTTCTAAAATTTCCAGTAATCATCTTCTTGGAACAACAGTTGCAGGTATTTGATACCTATATGCAATCTGGAGGTTAAAAGCTAAGTGTCTAGTTTAATTTTCACAAAGTGGTCATGGGAAGTTTGATCCTCTTAAGTTTGTTCCTGAAGCAAGACCTATGGTCCAACAACTAATGGTTCTTTTTTTCAAACAAAATTGCAGACAATAGCTTTGATTGCAGTGAAGGAAGGCGTTCTTCAATTGGGATCTGTTAAAAAGGTCCAATGTCTCTTCTCTCCGAACATTGATTATATATAGATGTTTTATCATTTATGCATGTATATGTTGGACCTCTGTTTCTTCACCCACTAAATACTCTTCATAGTATTTTAGGTGACAGAAGACCTCAATTATGTTACTATCCTACAAAAGAAATTCACTCATCTCCTTAGTATCCCCGGTTTCCTCCTACCTCATCCAGCATCATGGTCATCGTCATCAATTCCATCCAAGACTAATTGTGGCAGTGACAACATTGTGTCCAACACCTGTCCTTTCCAAGCAGCTTGCCCTCCCCTGACAGCAATGAATTTCTATGATCATGCCAATCAGCCAATGGTTATCACTCCATCTATGAGCAGCCTTGAGGCACTCCTCTCAAAGCTCCCATCCGTTGAGCCAACACCGTCCACACCTTTGTCTGGCTACCATGAGACACCACCAAGGCTAATATCCATCCAAAAGCCACTGGAACTGGATATCGAGGTGGTAGCAATGGAGATAAATGAAAGGAAAGAACATTAGTGAGACTAGCAGTTTCATGTACTGGTATCATTACTGCTGGCTATGTAAGATGATATAAGATCAGGTGAGGTACCTTCTAACCTGTCAATTTTCAGTATGTCCCATTATTGATTTATCCTGTCACTGGTATATCATATGCAGTTGTCCCAGGTAGAATTTGACTGTGTTTGACTATTCTATGTGAAAAATTCTCATCTCTAGTCATTTTTCTACAATTACTTTCCTAGAAAAACAGGGCAAAACAAGTAGGGGTCTGTATTAAACCAGGAATCTGCTTAATTCCAATTGGGAAAAACAGGGCTGTGTATCCTAGAGGTCCATTTACATATCAAAGGTTTTGTGTATCCTCAATCTTCCCAGACCCCAGTTGGGTAAAACAAGGTGGAGATTTGTTTGGTAGCCAAAGCTCTACTCATGTAACTCGATGGAAACACGAAGAAAACACAAGAAAGATGCACGGTTTGGAGACTGATATATGGTAAAAGGATGTCCATTAAGGTTCCCACTATAGCCATACATCTTCCAGATATTTTGATGGTGAAAACATGTGACTGAAACGTGAAAAAAAAAATATGTAGTCCGGAGAGGGCCAGGATGTCTGTATGAGCCCTCTTCCTCCATTAAGGTTCCCAGATTTGTCTTGGAGATATTTTGCCACTGATTCGGGTAACAGTAGACAGGTAAATTGAGTGGCTCAAATACTAGAAAGCAAAGCCCCTGACAAGGTAATTACATCAGTCTTAATATTTGATTCCATCCGAGATATATTAAAAAGAAGTGACACCGAAGCGGCTGGCTCACTCGGCCCACTTAAGTGAGCCTGGGTCCAACCCTTTAATGGACCATGGCCCAAGGTCCAAGCCTGTATAGGCCGGACAAGGGTGACCACTGTGCCGGACACTGAATCGAAATAGAAAGAAGCTTGGCTAGAGGAAAGCCCACTACTTCAAAACCCGAGCACCAATGCCAAACTATGATCCATTTACTAGGCCAAGGCAGGATGCATTCTCTTATGCCATGAATACCTCTTAACATTGCCTAGTTTTGTTGACCTAAGTAATGAGTCCACCCAAAGGTAACATGAGGGGAATCAAGGAGTTGACTTGTAGGATTAACAAGAGACCCTTTCGATAGTTTGTCAATTGCCACATGGTCAAACTTGACAAGACAATAGCGATCGAATACAGTAGTCATGATGTCATCTAAAAGGGTAAGTTTGACTAGCCAATAACGACTTAACTCTTTTTTCATGAGGCATTCCAAACAATAGTTTAAAATGATAGGGTTGACTAATCAATAGTAGCTCGATTCTATTTTTGTACGATCATCCAAGTAATAGCTTGAGCAAGCAAAAGTGATAGAGGGAATTTGGGAGCTTACTTATACCCCTTGGACACTCTCAATCATTTGTCAATTACCACATGGGTAGATTGATAAGACGGTGGCGACCAAGATATATTAGTCATGGTGTTGTTGTCTGGAAGGTTAAGGTTGACCAGTCAATAACGACTCAATTCTATTTTCATAAAACAGTCCAAACAATACTTTAAAAAGCTAAGGTTGATGAGCCAATTGCAACTTAGTTCTATTTTTGTAAGGTCATCCGAGTAATAGTCAACCAAAATTTGGTTGACTATGGGTATACATGGATGACTTAGTTCCAAAAAAAACAAACTTGTTTTTGCCCATTAGATCCCTAATTCATTTCTCATACTCATCTTGCCAGTTATAGTGTATTTAATGGTGTTTTTAATAGAAATATTTATTTAAAAATGTTTTTAGGATAATCACTTATCAAGTGTTTCTTTAGAAAATATTATAAATGATTTTTCAAATTTTTATTTCATAAATTTTTTCAAACATATTTAAAAAAAAAAACACACACACACATATTTTAAGTTAAAAACACTTCATAAAATTACTGTCAAAGTACATTTGATAATAATTATAGAAAATATTTCTAATATTTCTAACACTCGAAAATTATTATTTTTTAAGAATTTAAAAAGTTAAAAATACTTTAAAAAATCACTATAAATACACTTTTAGAACTTGTTTGATACTAGAAAATTTTTATTACTTAATTATTAAAAATATTTAAAATGCTTTGTAGAATCCCTGGCATGTTTAGTCTTAAAATTGAGCTACTAACTTTGACCCAATCATTTGATGCAAACCTTTTTTGTGCAACTTCGCTAGTAACTTTGGACCAATCATTGTGTAAATTTGTACCAACCTGGTCGTTGGAGAGGCACACTCGAGAATTCCTTGATTACCCTTGCTAGCTTGTAGGAATTTGTGTTAGTGGAGTACCTGTTACTTGCTCGATCATTCATCAGACAGGGGGGCAAGGTTGTTTTTGGACTTGCCCATTTACCGACCCGCATTAATTAGAAGCACCTACTCCAACATGTTACAAGAGAAAATCCAGTAAGCATCAGCAATGTTTTGCTTAGTGAGTTCAAACTGCACCCAGAGGACACGTAAGATAATGCCTTCTACGTAACCTCCATGAATCAATATACAAACAGGGGGATGATGTATATCACAAATATTGCTATAGAAAATGACTGGTGGTACCATAAATTCCCCCTTGCTTCTCCCCAAAAGGAGGGATAAGGTCTAGTAATAGCAAAGGACGTGAGTAGGCCACCGACGCCTTTATATGGTGGTGGTCTGCCTTATCTCCATATCCCCATATGCTTGGTTGCAGGCAGCAGAAAGATATTTTGCTAAAGCGAAGGAAAAGCCAGAATACCTGTGGATGAATTTGTAAAAGCCACATGCGTTAACAGTAACTAAGCCCTTCTGAAACACACGGAATCATCACGTGTATACATCCACACCTGGGGCTGGGGCTCTTGATCTTTTAGGCCAAAAGCATGATTTGTCAGCCACGTACTGCCTTTGCTTTTGGTTTGCCAGCTAACTAACCAAACTAAGCCCTTCTGAAACACACGGAATCATCACATGTATACATCCACACCTGGGGCTCTTGATCTTTTAGGCCAAAAGCATGATTTGTCAGCCACGTACTGCCTTTGCTTTTGGTTTGCCAGCTAAGTAACCAGTACTCTTCCCGGCAATGGAAATTAAGATCAGGATCATGACGTGGAGATCAAATAGAGGACGGGAGTTGGACAGCTGTCAGGATTCGAGGATTACGAGGACAGATATTGTCCAGATGCCAAAACTAGTGGCTAGAATGAGGGTGCGAGAGCTGTCAGGGCTGGTTGAAAGCCATTGGACTGATCATGAGTCACAGACTCACAGACTCACAGGACTCACAGCCACCAGTGTTGGATAGCAGCAAATAATGGGACCTGTTCACACAGATTTCTCTCCACAAGTCTTAAGCCCACAAGGACAAAGCTAGCCAGGTAGCTAGCAAACATCACAACATGCTTACTCTCTTGACTACTCTTCTCATTTATATTATACTCCAAACCAACACAACCCACTACTCTTATCTCGGCTTTCTCTATTTCTCTCCATTCTTACATCATGGGTTCATACAAAAATGTATGTCTTCAAAAGAATACAAGGAGGAGGGGAGCGCCAAGAAAGGTTCTAATGAAGTTCCAGAAGCTCCAGAGGCTGGTGCCTGGTGGGCATGGGCTGCAGCCGGACCAGCTTTTCCTGCAGACTGCTGATTACATTCTGCATTTGAAGTTGCAAGTTAATGTACTGGAAGCCATTCTCAAGCTGCATGGGCCATGAGTCACTGCATTTTTCCTACATATTTTTCTGTGTGTAGTACCACAAATATGAGTTTTTCATGGTTTTTGTGCAC
>JAJJMF010024555.1:489-12641 GCA_022058775.1 Vitis hybrid cultivar
CTCAAGGTGCGAAATCCGTTTTCAAGGTGCGAATTTCCTAAAATCCAATTTCACACACCACTGTGTAAGGTGCGAAAATTTTCGCACTGTGCGAAATCCTCTCCTGGCACACGTGTGCCAATTTCGCAAACCTCAAGCTAATTTTCGCACTGTGCGAAACAGTGTGCGAAAATTTCGCACACCACTGTGTAAGGTGCGAAAATTTCGCACACCCAATTCCAAGGTGCGAAATCTTCAATTGAAGGGGTGCCATTTTCGCACACCCAATTTCAAGGTGCGAAATTTGAAGACCAAGGTGCGAAAATTTCGCACGGTAAAATTTTAAGTTCTAAAAATTTAAAACGGACTTTTAAATTAAAATTTTACCCCCGAAATTGTGCCTAACGTCCAAAAACGACTTTTTGGTTGCCTTGGAAAATTTTAAAACATCAGAAACCCCTTAAACCTCATTCCTATATAAACCCTTGAGGTCCAGAAGCCCAAAGGACACCCCGCGCACCAGCTTAGAAATCTCTGGAATCCCGAACAGTCATCTACCTCCATTTCGGCCATGGCGAAGACCAGAGGAGGCCATTCCGCCTCCCCATCCTCACCGACACCTCGACCACATCGAGCCGCCATGGGAGCCGCAGCTTCGCCACCTGTTCAGGCCCCGGCCATTCCCCCATCTGAGGGGGAAGCTCCTTCTCAGCGTCGATACCCCACCAGGAGGCCACCCACGGACCCTGTGCCACCAGTCGATCAGGCCGCGAGCCCTGTTTCTCGGCCACCAGCGAAGAGAACCAAGTTCTCGGGTCCTGGAGAACCATCCCACGCACCTCAGCCAGAGCCACCTACAGAGGACTCTCGGATTCCTGTGGGGATTGCTCCTGAGACCGTTATCAGGCGTCCTATGATAGCCGGACCACCGATAGAGGGCAACTTGGATTGCAGAGATCGATCCTTCCACTCTGAGACCTACTTTGATATAGAGGCCCTCAGACAGCAGCCAGAGCTCCGAGATTCATTCTGACTGCTGCAGAGGTATCACATGGAGGGTCTTCTCACTCCTAGGCAATTTTATTATCCTAGAGTAGTTTTAGATTTTTATCAATCTATGACTACTCGGGGTCTCCGAAATCCTACCCTCATCCAATTTACGATAGACGGACATCAGGGTGCCATTGGAGCTCGTCACATTGCTGAGGCCCTCCGTATACCTTATGAGCTTGTTATTCAGGCAGACTTCAGGGAGTGGTCCTCATTCTCTCAGAGTGACATGGTCCGCATTTTGTCCAGGGGGACTTCTACAGCCTCGGTACTGACCAGGAGAGAGCTTCCATCTGGGATGCTCCTCATTGATGTGCTCCTGCGTGCCAACCTATTCCCCCTTCAGCATAAAGTTCAGAGGAGAGGAGCTATACTTGAGGCATTATTTAGGATTTCTGAGGGCTATTTCTTCGGCCCTCATCATTTGATTATGACTTCTCTTCTTCATTTTGAAGAGAAAGTCCATCAGAAGAAGCTGCAGAGGGCAGATGGCATCCCATTACTATTTCCGAGGCTCCTCTGCCAGATTTTAGAACACTTGGGCTATCCTGAAGAGCCCCGTCTTAAGAGGCGCCGCCATTGCAGAGAGGATTTCTCTCTCGACAAATGGCATCACTTGGTAGCCTACTTTGCACCCGAGGGAGCACCAGCTGTGCCTGCACCTCCAGAGCTACCCCGAGATGACCAGCTACCTCAGGCCCAGTAGGATGAGATTCTCACAGAGACCACACCTCCGACCCCTGCAGCACCCACCTCAGTGCACATACCCGAGGCTATACATTCTACCTCCTCTATCACTCAGGGTGCTCCACCAGTCGTACCAGCTACCCCAGCACCTCCTCCTTCATCTGAGCCCACTGTCACCGTTTCTCTTGCGAAATTCAGAGGCTTAGTGCGTTCATTGCAGACACTGAGCACTGCTCAGGATTCTATTATCCACCAGATGGCCACTATTCGTGCACACCAGGATCAGATCATTGCTACTCAGGCCCAGCATACCACGATCCTTCATCAGATCCAGCAGCATCTGAGTAGGCAGACTCCTCTTAGGCATGATAGTTCTGCACCATCCGAGCCTCTAGTGCCAGATGAGGAGAGCTTGCCAGCTGAGCAGCCTATACCAGAGGAGGAGATCAGAGCAGAGCCATCACATGACCCCACTCATATCTGATCTTTTTATGTTTTACTTTATATATTAGACTTGTAAATCCCATCTTTTGCATATGTTATAAACTGGGATTGGAAGTATTACTTGAAATCATACATTGTATATTTCTTTTCCAAGTAATATATATATATATATATATATATCCTTTTTGATTATATTTCCTTTTCTCATTACTCTTTTGTCTTTGGAACATGTGGTTTAAGGTATTCCATACCTCCTTTACACTCAGACTTTGTCTCACTCAGGAGGTACCACTTCCTCCCTTTATTTTTAATCGCTTTTGAAACATTGAGGACAATGTTCAACTTGGTTGGGGGGAGAATTGAGAAAGGAAGTTTTGTTGTTAATATTAAGTCATTTTTGTATTTTAGTTGATTTTTCCTTAAAGTTTAAAATTGCTAAAAGTTTTTTTGAATCGTTCTCTTTGGTTGTTAAAGATAATTTCTCAAAAATAAAATAGGATAAGTCGAGTTTTAACTTAATTATTTAAGTCTTAGAGTTTGTTTTATGCTTTCAAAGTTAATAATCTATTGAAGCCTCTTTGATTTTGAACTTTCTTCTTCCATTTCGAGCTTTACACACACTGTGCACATTAGATCCCGGATATAAGATGTAAAACTTTCTCACTTTCTAAGCTTAGGAAAATTTTGACTTGGTTGATTACTTAACCTCTCTTTAATAGTGTTGGGACACCTCATAAAGACCAATGAGTCTTTGAAAAAAAAAAAAGAGAATAAGCCTCTATTCTTTCCTTGAAACCTAAGTATGATCCGAAGGGGTGGCGAAAGCCTTTAAAACCCGATGCCCTAAACCTTGATTGGTTGGGAGTCATCGATCCTCTGCTTGCTACATAGGTGAATTGGTTAAGTTTAGTGAGTAAAAAGAATTGTGAATAAGAAGGTGCGTTCTTAACCTATTAAGAGTTGATTAATTTTGCCAATATTCAAGAAAAGCTTAGGTTGGAGGGTGAGGATAGTTGTATATACTATATCCGGAAGCTAATTTCATTAACACTTAGCTTATTATGGAAGAGTTTGATTTGAAACCTTGAGAGTAGAGATTCTTTTGATACTTAATTGCATAATCTCCACTCTTTGTACTTTTTGTTTAAGTTTAAGCTTTGACAACTCCTATTGCATTTTGAATCTTCATATCTTTAGTTCACCAGGAGAGATGTGTTTGGATATCAGTCATGCCACTCAATTATTTTTTGGAATGAATTGCATGACTTCTTTTATGTATATTATTACGTTTGCTTAGTTTTTCTCTCCTTAATTGCTAAGGGACTAGCAATATGTCGGTTGGGGGGAGTGATTACTACTCAAAACATGCTATTTTGTAGCTTGTAATTAGCTCTTTTAAACACCATTGAGTAGTAATTATTAGCTTTTAACCCAATTAGCATGTTAGGAGCCCTTGCAATCGTTTCTAACAATTGTGTTAAGTTTTGGTGCTTTTTGATAGCTTTATGCTCACCAAAGCAATTTAAGAATGAGGGAGAGCTATTTATAGTTCAGGGCAAAGCTTTCGAAAGCTTAAATTTATGAAGAAATCAAGCTATGGAGCCTCATAATCCTTTGCCTTAGTCGTTCAAAGTATACAAGGAAGAAACAATGGAGAAGAGGAAAACAGGGGATGAAAATAGGGGACACAGCTGCAGTTTTTCATCGCACTTTTGGAGGACTTCCCGAAGTCCATTTTTTACATTCTATATACCATTTCAAAGCTCAGAAAGTCAAGAATCCAACGGTTCAAACCATGTATGATTTGGAGCTGAAATGAGAAAGATATGGCCTTCGGAAGACAACTGCATCAAGCTGAGGGACAATTTCGCACACCACTGTGCAAGGTGCGAATTCCTCAGTCCACTGTGCGAGAATTTCGCACACCTCAAATCAAGGTGCGAAATTGGAACTCCAGCGTGCGAAAATTGGATATTTTTGCCGACTCTTTTTCTTCTGATATTTTTGTGTCTAAATTTCCATTTTCTCCTTGTATTCAACCACTCATGTAATTCCTTAGATAGGAAGTATCCAAGGAAGGGTAAAATTACCTTCCTATATAAATTCTCTTGTAATCACTGAAAATGGATCTTTCGGGGAGCTTTCTCCAGGAGACCAACTTATGTAACTTTGTTATACAGAGATCTCTTTTGTTTTCTTTTTCTCTCTTCTATTTTTCTATTTCCTTGCAAGCCAAACACCCTCTGAGGATGTTTTCCCAGAGGATGAGAGGCTAAACATTTAGTTTCTTGGAGTAAAGGAAGCTAGGTGAAAAGTCCAGATTAAAACATGGAAAATTTTCGTGCATTAAATTCAGGTAGTTGGAGTCCATAAATGGTTTATAAAGCCAAGGTTTTGCCTTAAATTCCTTTGAATCACTTTGACTGGCCAATACATGGTAAGCTTAAGGTCTCTGTGGATGCTTATTGCTAGATCCATATCAGTCCATTAGTTATCATGTACGAGCCAGTGGAAAGTGATTCAAGGTGATAGTCCATAGTGTCTTAAGTCATTAATGGACCTTGACTACCATCTCTAATGATTTTTTATGGATTAAAACTTCATTGTCAAACCTATACCGGTTCGGGAAATAACTATAGGTTAAATCCCCAATGCGAGGAGAAAAATCCGGAATTTTCCACTTTGCATCTGGCACTTGAACCTAGCAACCTTCAGCTCCGGGAGAACTTCTTTCTTCCACTTTTACTTAGTTCTATGTGAGTTTAGTTTAAATCACCACTTTCAAAACAATTTTATTTTCTTTTAAACTCTAAGTTTTTGATAAAGGAAATCATTAAATTCAATTCATAATCATGAGTATATCACTGGTAGAGTGAAAACCCATCCCTGAGTTCGACCCTAGAACTGCTATACTATAGTAGCTTTGCTACGCCAGTATAAGGTCATAGGTTTTATAAATGTTTTTGATTAAAAGACCCGGCTGGGAATCCAAGCGAATCACCTAGCTCTACAATCTGAATTGCCCGGAATGGGTGGCGGGGTAATCATAGGTCTCTTGATGATGACTTCAAGAGCAATGCATGAAGGTCTCTGAATATCTCCTGAGGCTTGAGAATCGGCTGGAGCCTGACCAGATGTCTCTCTAGGGCTCGAGGTCCTGGCTTTCTTTGGTGGAACGCGGTATACTGATGGCTTTGGGGCGGAGAAGTTGGTGGTCTCCATGTCGAATACCGACGCTGAGGAGGGCTAAAAGGCACCCCACCCTTAGAAGATGGCACGATCAGGGCCTGAGAGGCTTCAGATGGATCCTAAGGAGCGGAGGCACTTGGCTGAGCCTCGCGAGATGCAGACGGGTCTGTATGGCCCCATCTGGTGCGCGCCATACTTGATATAGGCAAGAGTCAAAGATTCCTTCTTTTTCTTGGCGGCCGCGGGGCGTGGAATGGCGAGGAATTTGCTTCGCAAGGCGGCAGTGAGTTTTCCACAACAGAGGATGTTGTGTGAAATAGTCAGCTGGAGGCCTTTAAATAGGGATTTTAAATGACTTTTGGTTTCCCTCCTGGCAAATAGAAGTTTGCACAAGTGACTGTTGGTGTTTCGCATGGGTTTCGCACAACTAGCAACTGATTCGAAATTTTTCGCATTAACATTTGGCGCTGCAAAAATTGCTAGTGGCTGATGTGAAAACTTTCACAGTGGGTTAGTTGACACAAAATTGGAATTACTGATGCGAAATTTTTCGCACTGAGAATTGGTGATGCGAAATTTTCGCAGCTGCGAAACCCCCTCTTGGCACATGAGGCACCATTTCGCAGCATAGTACCCCCATTTTGCAGCTACAAAATGGCTGTGAAATCTTCAATTTTCGTAGCTAAAGCCCCATTTCGCAGGGTGTTTCGCAGCTGCGAAACACCCCTTTGGCACACGAGTGCCATTTCGCAGCACAGTACCCTCATTTCGCAGCTGCGAAATGGGCTGCGAAAAGGGCCCTCCGTTGCGAAAATGCCCCTCTATTGCGAAATTCGCCCTCTTCTGCGAAAATTAAAATGACCCTTGGCATCCAATTTTTTAACGGTATAAATTCCATATTACTAATAAACCAGTCATTTGAACTCCAAACAGGTGCCAGAGAAGAGCCAAACTAGAGCAACCTTCCATCTTCTCCCTCCCATCTGACCCTAAGCCGCGCGCGCCTCCGCCCATCCCCTTCAGTCAGCCATGGCAAGAACCTGAGGAGCTAAGTCCTCGTCTCTGTCAAGCCGCAAGAGAGCCCCAAAAGAGACCCCTGTTCAAGGCTCCATGTCTGAGCCTCCGTGACCACGAGTTGTCCCACCTCTGATTGAGGACGCACCGATGAGTCCTCCTGTGAGGCGCTATCAGACAAGGTCAAGTAGCCATCCCCCAAAGAAGAAAGCCAGAGTATTAGAGCCAGAGCTAATTGACTTATCAGAGCCATCTTCAGAGCCTCCACAAGAGCCTCAGCCGTCATCAGAGCCATCCACAGAGCCAAAGCCGTCTCAGCCACCAGCTACAGATTCTCAGATTCCCTCAGGCATGACTCCTGAGGTGCTTATCAGGCGTCCCATGCTCACTCAGCCGCCCATTGAGGGTAATTTGGATTACAGGGCTAGACCATTCCACTCCAAGCTCTGCTTTGACATAGCCACTTTCAGACTTCAGCCCGAGCTCAAGGACTCCTTCCATTTGCTACAGAGGTATCATATGGAGCATTTGCTGACTCCCAGGGATTTTTTCTATCCCCGTATAGCAATGGACTTCTATCAGTCCATGACCACACACCAGGTCCGAGATCCTATTGTCATCCACTTCACCATAGACGGACGTCATGGTATTCTAGGAGCTAGACACATAGCAGAGGCATTGTGTATTCCTTACGAGCCAGCCCGTCCAGAGGATTAT
This sequence comes from Vitis hybrid cultivar, assembly GCA_022058775.1. Taxonomy (NCBI): domain Eukaryota; kingdom Viridiplantae; phylum Streptophyta; class Magnoliopsida; order Vitales; family Vitaceae; genus Vitis; species Vitis hybrid cultivar. The sequence continues at coordinate 7,570 of JAJJMF010024555.1, forward strand.
CGAGTCTAGACTCATCCTGCCCAAAGCGACATAATTCATATTCTGTCCAGAGGAGCATCCTCACGCCAGTATCTGTTGAGGAAGGAGCTCCTTCCTAGCATGTTTTTCATAGATGCACTCCTGCGCCATAACATCTTTCCACTTCAGCATTGGGTGCAGAGGAGAGGAGTTTTACTAGAGGCATTGTTTAGGATATCTAAGGGATTCTTCTTTGGACCTCATCATCTCATTATGGCCACTCTTCTGTACTTCGAAGAGAAGGTCCATAGGAAGAAGCTGCTCAGAGCGGATGCTATTCCACTTCTCTTCCCAAGATTGCTATGTCAGATTCTAGAGCACTTGGGCTACCCATTAGAGCCTCAGCATGACCGCAGACGCATTTGCCGAGAGATATTCACTCTCGAAAAATGGACGAATATGATAGCCTATAGTGCAGAGCCGGGAGCCCCAGCTGGAGCAGAGCATCCAGACATTCCATATCCAGAGCAGCCAAAGGAGCCACAACCGGTTGAGATACCAGTTGACATGAGAGCACCTGCCCATGCAGTGCCCTCTATAGAGCCTATACCAGAGGTTGCACCCTCTGTTCCTCCTGCCACACCACGAACTCCCCCTGTTATTCCAGCTACATCAAAGCCCTCTTCTTCATCTGAGCCTAGGATTGCCATATCCATTTCCGAGTATAGAGGTCTATGTCACACTTTACAGACATTGACCACTTTTCAGAGCATCCTTACTCAGGAGATGACAGCTCTTTGTGCTCATTAGGAGCAGATTATCGCCACTCAGACTCAGCATACTGCCATCCTGAGGCAGATTCAGCATCATCTGGGTATTCCATCAGCTCCTGAGCACCCCATTCCTATCTCCTCAGAGCCCACAGAGCCATCACAAGCCCCTCCTTTCATAGAGCAGGCTTTGCCCTCTGAGGAGCCGACTACAGGAGATGCAGAGACATCCACCTGAGCCATCATCATCCTCCCACTATCTGATCATTTACATAGTTTTCTTTATGTATTTCCTTACTATAGTAGCACTTGTAATCCCATGCTTTTAATATTTTATATATTGGGATTGGTTGTATTACTTGTTTTCTTTATATTGTACTTTCATGAAGTAATACAAATCTATCAATTTTTGAGTACTCTTAGCATTATTTTATTTTAATTCCTCTACTCATATCTCTTGTTGTTTTTGAAACATGTGGTTTCTCCTAATATACTCGAACTTCATATCACTCAGGAGGCACCACTTCCTCCCTGTAATTTCAATCGCTCATGCCACATTGAGGACAATGTTCAGCTTGGTTGGGGGGAGAGTTGAGGAAGGAAGTTTTTTGTTGTTAATACTAAGTATTTTGGTAAATTAGTTTATTTTTGTTTAATTTTAAAATTTTTTAAGTTTTTATTCCACTCTCCATGGTTATTAAGGAAAAATTCTCAAATTAAAAGAAGAGAAATTGAATCTTTGTTTTTACTTGGCTTAGAGTTTGTATGATGCTTACTAAAGTTGATGAATTGTTGAACTTCTATTGAATTCAACCGTAGTTCTTCCACTTTAAGCTATTCACACACTGTGCACAATAGGTTCCGATTATAAGATGAGAAACTATTTCCCCCTTGACTTAGGAAAATTTAGACTTGGTACCTTTGACCTCATTTAATAGTGTTGGGACACCTTATAAAAGGCCAATGAGCTTTTGAGAAAAAAAAAAAAAAAGAAAGAAAGAAAAATGTTTGCTTGCCTTGAAACCCGAGCAAGGTCTTAGGGGTATATGATGAAAATCTTTAAAACCTGGTGCCCTAAGCCTTCATTGGTTGGGAGTCACCGACCTCAATGCTCGTTACAAGGATGAATAGGTGGAGTTTAACATACTGCAGGTGCTTGGGTATTAAAATTCATTCTCAAAAGTCCGAGGTAAAATCCGAGGAGTAGTGGTTGAAAGATCCTTAAAGCTTGATGCCCTAAACCTTAATTGGTTGGGAGTCATCGAGGGACCCTCATTACATGGACAATTTAGAAAAGAATACCTTTAAGCCTTGTGCTCCTACAATGAAAAAAATTGTGAAATAAAAGGGTGCGTTCTTAGCCTATTGAATTTGATCAGCTTGCTAAGTGTTGAAAAGGAACTAGGTTAGAGGGAGAGATTAGTTTAGCATACTATATTCGAAAGCTATCAAGTAACACTTAGACTTTTTTGGAAGAGTAAAGTTGGGTCCTTTGGAAGTGGAAATGATTTTAAAGCTTCAATTTGCATAATATCTTCTCTTTATGAATTGTGATGAAGTAAAGTATTTGATAACTCTTGCTGAAATTTGAGTTTTATATCTTTAATGTCCCATGTGAGAGCTTGATCATCATGCCACTTAAATTTTTTTTGAAGTGATCAGCATGATTTTGTAAAGTATATTACTGTTTAGTTTATTTTTTTCTCTCCTTTATTGCTAAGGGACTAGCAATATGTCGGTTGGGGGGAGTGATTACTACTCAAAAAGGGCTATTTGATAGCTTGTAATAAACTCTTTTAAACACTTTTGAGTAGTAGTTATTACCTTTTAACTCAATTAGCATATTAAGTACCTTTGCAATCATTTCTAATCAAATTGTGTAAGTTTTGGTGTTTTTGATAGTAATTTGATCACCAAAGCAATCCAAGATTAAGGAGAGCTATATGGAATCCATGGCAAAGCAATTGGAAGCTCATTTACATGAAGAACCTAAGCTTTGGAGCTTTATAGTCCTTTTCCATAAACAAATCATGAATGCAAGGATGAAAGAAAAGAGAGAAATCTAACATGAAGAATCCAAGAGAACATCAACTGTTTGACACTTTTGGAGCACTTTCTAAAGTCCATTTGGTGTATACTATATGTCATTTCGAAGCTTAGAAAGTCAGTAATTTAACGCTTCAAACGGTGCACGAATCGGAGTTGAAATGAAGAAGTTAGAGCCATTAGAAGCCGATCACACCAAGCTGAAGGCCAATTTCGCAGCCATCTTGTACATTTGCGAAATTTCGCAGCCATTTTGTGCGCCTGCGAAATTCTCCTGAGTGCTTCCAGATATTTGCGACCAACATTTTTTGATATTTTGCTTCAGATATTTGATGTCTAAATCCCAATTTTCTCCTTGTAATCCACCAATTATAGGATTCCTTAGTTGTTAAGCAAGAACAAAAGGGTGAATAACCATATATATATTGTTTTGTAATTTTCATTAGAGAGAGATCTCGAAGCTTGTTCTCAGATAATCAACTTTTTGTATAGTTTGAAAGGAAGTAAAATACAGAGCTTTGCTCTGCCTTACCTACTCAATTTGATTGTATTTTTCATCACTAGCCAAACAAGCCCTGAGGATGTTTCCTCAGAGAATGGGTGGCTAGGCTTTTTTGTCTCTTGGAGCTAAGGTAGCCGGGTAAGGTGCCGAATGCAAGAATTGAGAGTTTTGTTGTTTCAGCTATTAATGAAGAGAAAGTGTAACCCGTTTATGGTTTCTATGTTTTTAGTTAACTTAAAACGCCTTCAATTCACCTAGGCCAACACTTGGTAATGCAAGTGATCTCCGTCCACTGAGATGCACTAGTTTACCTCTTGCGAGCCTTTGGGAGGTAACTTGAAGGTAGGATTTTCTAGAATTTCCAACACTTGGTAAGCTTTTGGACTCTAAGGAGACATCCATTAGTTATCTCTTGCGAGCTTGAGAAGGGAAGTCCAAGGTTAATGATCACCTTGAATGGCAGATGCTAGGTGAGAGGCACGAGCCATTGCAAGATGCATCAGTGAGAGGGAATTAGTGCTGAAATTCATAAAAGGGAAACATCTGTAGAACACTGATTGGAGAATGAACTATATGTTAATTCTCCAATGCGAGGAAAATAACCAAAGTGACCGGAACTCTGTTTTTGCATGAGGAGCCTGACCCTAGTGATCCTAAAACTCCAAGAGACACTTTTTCTTTATAAGTAATCCCCATTACTTTCTTTTTAGTTAGCTTGAAACCAAACCTTTTTCAACCAAATTTTATGTTTTCTTTTGAAGCTAACCTTGAAATGAAAAGGCAAAAAGTGCTATTTTACACCTTTAAGTCATTATGTTTTAAGCACTTTTGTGTAGTAATTCTTCATCTTTATTCCAATTGGCATGTTAAGGACCTAGCAATGACTCCTAATCATATTTGTGGCTAGTTTTAGTGTTTTTGACATCTTTTTAGATCATTAAGACAAGCCATCCAAAGGAGAAAAGCAAAGAAAACCAAAGAGAAGCAAAGAGAAGCAAGGAGGAAAACAGAGGACAGCAACTGCAGTCTTCTTTGGCACTTTTGGAGCCTTTCCCGAAGTCCATTTTTTACATGCTATATACCATTTCAAAGCTCAGGAAGTCAATAATCCAACGATTCAAACCGTGTACAATTTGGAGCTGAAACGAGGAAGATATGGGCTTCGGAAGACAACTGCTCCAGGTATGCGAATGGTGTGCGAAATTCGCACACCCCCTTAGCTGTGCGAATGGTGTGCGAATGGTGTGCGAAAATTCGCACACCCCATGCGTGGTGCGAATTTTCCTCTATTTTTGCCGACTCCACTTTAGATATTTTCTTTTGTATTTTTTGATGTAATTTCCTTTCTTCTCCTTGTAACAAGCCAATCACAAGCTTTGCTTTTGTAAAAACTATATAAGGGGTGGAAATCACCTCTTGGAAAAACACGCATGTTATGTTTTACACTTAGAAAAATATACAGAGCTCTCTCGTTTTCCCTTTTCTCTTTACTATTTTCTTTTTCTTGGAAGCTAAACAACCTCTGAGGATGTTTTCTCAGAGGATGAGAGGCTAAACTTTTGGTTTCTTAGAGTGATGGAAGCTAGGTGAAAAGTCCAGATGCAAGGTGGAAAATGCTCGTGCCTTAAATGCAGGTAGTTGAAGTTCATAAATGGCTTTTAAATCCAAAGTTTTGCTTTAAATCCCTTAGAATCACTTTGAATGGCCAATACATGGTAAGCTTCAGGTCTCTGTGGATGCTTATTGCTAGATCCATATCAGTCCATTAGTTATCATGTACGAGCCATTGGAAAGTG
>JAJJMF010024557.1:11282-24029 GCA_022058775.1 Vitis hybrid cultivar
TAGGGCGATTACCATAGGTTGGATTAGCATCATATTTCTAACAGTTCCAAATGGACATGTGAAAGTAGTCTTCTTCTAGTCTTCAACATCAATATCTATCTGAAAATACCCGGAGTAGCCATCCAAGAAACAATAGAAAGGATAGCTTGAGACTTTCTCCAACACTTGATCAATAAATGGCAATGGAAAATGATCATTCCTTGTCACAACATTCAATTTTCTATAATCAATACACACCTTCCAACATGAAGTGAGGTGTGTAGCAACTTCTTCTCCCTTATCATTTTGCACCTCTGTGATCCCTGATTTCTTTGGCATTACTTGAGTAGGACTCACCCATGGGCTATCTGATATGGGGTAGATAATATCGGGCTGAAGTAGCTTAAGAACCTCAGCTCGCACCACCTCTTACATATGAGGATTCAATCTTCTTTGAGGTTGACGAACTAGCTTAGCTTCTTTTTCCATGTATATATGATGGGTGTAGACTTAAGGGTTGATCCCTTTCAAGTCAGAAATTTTCCACTCTATTGCTTTCTTACATCTCCTGAGAACTTCAAGTAAACACTTCTCCTGAAGAGTAGTAAGAGATGAAGATATAACAACAGGGCACTTTTTATTTTCTTCTAAGTATGCATACTTAAACTCCGTGCGTAGTGGCTTCAGAATAAGCTTTGGGGCCTCCTCTTTAATAGTTTCTTGTGTCTCATCCTTATTGAACAAATGTAGAATTTCTTGTGTCTCCTCCTCATTGAACAAAGGTAGAATTTCTTCTATCCTCCTCCAAGGTGCTAGAGTAGCAAGCAAATCTGAGGGTTTAGGTAACCCTTCATCAAGATCCCCAAGACTTTCATTCAACTCCTCTTGCATTTTCTGATTACAATGCTCCTCCACTAAAGTGTCAATGATGCACACCTCTTCTGGACCTTTTTCTTCTTCCGGATTGATTGGCTTCTTGCACATATAAAAGATATTGAGCTTCAATGTCATGTTGCCAAACGTGAGTTGCATGAGTCCATTCCTACAATTTATGATTACATTTGATGTAGCTAGGAATGGTCTTCCAAGTATGATAGGAACATAATTAGTTCATTTGACAATTGGGTCCGTATCGAGAACAACAAAATCCACTGGATAGTAGAAATTGTCAACTTGAACTAAGACATCTTCAATCATCCCTCTTGGAATCTTCATTGATCTATCTGCTAGAAATAGAGTGATTGATGCTGGCTTCAATTCACCAAGTCCCAATTGCTTGTAGACAGAGTATGATAGCAAATTCACACTTGTTCCCAAGTCCAACTAAGCTTTCTCTACTAACTTCCCTTCAATCATCACTGAGATGGTAGGGCAGCCCATATCTTTGTACTTCATTGGAGACTTGCACTGTATGATGGCACTTACTTGCTCAGTCAAGAAGGCTTTCTTATTCACATTCAACCCTCTTTTGATAGTGCACAAGTCCTTTAGGAATTTTGCATAAGTCGGCACTTGTTTGATCATGTCTAGCAATGGGATGTTGACCTTCACTTGCCTCAACACTTCAAGAATTTCTGATGTATTGTTGATTCCCTTTTTCCCATGCAAAGCTTGAGAAAAAGGTGGAGGCATGTGTTTTTTCATCACATCTTCATTGATAACTATCTTATCTAGATCTTCATTCACTGTTGAATCATGGTCCTCTTTCCTTCCACTGGTCCTTTTCTTCTTTCCTTTGATTTCCTCCCTCTTCTCTTTCTTTTTTTCACTCTTTGTTTCATCATCATGCTCTGGCTTGGTTGTTGTTGGCAGCTCAACCTCTTTACCACTCCTCAAAGTGATCACTGCTTTGATGTCTCTCACCTGTGAAGATTCTCCCTTATGAGCCTCCATTTCATGGATACCCTTGGGATTTTGGTGAGGTTGAGAAGGAAACCTTCCTCTCTCTTGCATTGTGTTGAGGTTAGTAAGCCTTGAGATTGAGCATTGGAGATTATCTATCTTCTGAGATAGATCATTTTGCATTCCATCCATCATTTTATTGAACGTATTCTTTACATTGTCGATTCTTTGATTGAGTTGAGCATTGATGGATTTTTGGCCTCCAACAAAATCTCCCACTACCTTGCCTAGATCCACAATTACTTGTTCAAGATTTGAAGCTTGCGAAGACGCTTGGCCTGGTTGCATGTACTGAGGTGCTCTTGGTTTCCAGGAGCAATTTGGATGGTTCCTCTAATTTGAATTGTAGGTATTGCCATATGAAGCATTGTTATTGGGCTTTGAATTATCTAATAACATTTGCTTGATCTCCAAACATTTCTCTAACAGTTGGAATTGTAGGACACTCCTCCACCAAGTGCTCATAAAATTGACAAATGGAACAGGGCATGGCTTGTACCGGTGTTTCAAAAACGGCTTGCACTTCACGTATCTTTTTCAGTTCTAGCTCCTCCAATCTTCTTGTCATAGCTGCAACTTTTGCTTTCATGTCAATATCTTCGTTCAAGGTATACATCCCAGCCTTAACATTAAGAGCATTTGGTTAAGACTTCATTTTTCCCACTTCTCCCCTATTTGGTTCATCCATCCTCTTGAAACTTCAGCTACATAACTTAAAAAATCCATGGCTTCCTCCGGATTCTTACTTATGAAATCTCCTCCACACATAGTCTCTAGGAGTTGCTTCATTGAGAAAGACATTCCATCATAAAAGTAGCTCACCAATAGCCATGTATCAAAGTCATGGTGAGGACAAGCATTGATAGCTTCCATATATCTCTCCCAATACTCATAGAATTTCTCATTCTCCTTAGCTGAGAAGTTTGAAATTTGCCTTTTCAAGCCATTAGTCCTATGAGTAGGGAAAAATTTCTTGAGAAATTCAGCTTGTAAATCAGTCCAAGTTCTGATACTCCTTGGCCTTAAAGAATTAAGCCAAACTTTGGCCTTATTCTTCAGGGTGAAAGGAAATAGCTTTAGCCTCATCAATTCGATTGAAGCTCCTCCCTCTTGGAATATATTACAAACGTCTTCAAATTCTTTGATATGCGCGTAGGGATTCTCACTTTCCATCCCATGGAAAGTAGGTAGAAGTGGCATAATATGTGGTCTGATTACTAGCTGCTCTGTAGGAGGCACTATGCATGATGGTGCACTCATATGAGGTGGATGCATGTGGTCCCTCATTGATCTGAATGCATTGGGATTGTCCTGCTGACCATGGTGACTATGCTCATCTTCAGGTGTAGCTTCCATGATGTTCAAGCACAATTCCAACTCAATTTTATGAGGCGTTTCAATTTTCATAAGTCTTCCCCCATCTCGTATCCAATAGGGCATGCACAACTAGTAACTACTGAAACAAAAACAAAGAAAACAAAAGAAAACAATTCTAAAAAAACAAAAATCAAGATTAACTAAAAACTAGATAAAAGCTATACTAAAATATGAACAAGTAAAAAGAAACAATTAAAAAGAGTTAGTAAAAAGAAAAGAAAATTCACCAAACTCGTGATGGAGATCACAAGTGTTTTGGAAAAGGTTATATCACTATAAAGTTGGCACCATCCTTGGCAACGACGCCATTTGATTCGTGCCTAGCTAGTGTGCCAGTTGATTCTTATCCTCTCAACTGATGTGCTTTGCTTTCAATCCTCAGACGGGAGTAATCAACAAAATTTATAAACTTATTTCACCATATACTAGGGTAGCGTAGCTAGCATAGTATAGTGGCTCTTGGATTGTCCATAGGGATGGGTTTTCAATTCACAAATGATATTATTTCAAGTACTGAAATGATGCTTTTTCTTTTCAAGGTTAGCTTTAAAAGAAAACATAAAGTTTGAGTGAAAAAAGTTTGTTTTAAACTAACCAAAAATATTAACTGAAAGTAATTACAAAGAAAATGGTTTCTTGGAGTTTTAGGTCACTAAGTTCAGGTTCCTTATACAAAAAGGGAGATTCCGGTCACTTGGATCTTTTCCTCGCATTGGGGATTTAACATATAGTTATTTCCCGAACCGGTGTGGTACAGTTGCATCCTGTTAATGGTTTCAACACTAAATCCCTGTCACTGAATCATCTTGCAATGGTTCATACCTCTCACCTGGTATTGACCATTCAAAGTGTTCCTTAACCTAGGAGTACCCTTCAAAAGCTCGCAAGAGATAACTAATGGATGTCTCCAGAAAGTCCAAAAGATTACCAAGTGTTGGCTATTCTAGATAATCCTACCTTTAAACCACATCCCAGAGGCTCGCAAGAGATAAACTAGTGGATCTCAATGGACGGAGTCCACTTGCCTTACCAAGTGTTGGCCTAGGTGATATTAAGGGATTTTAAGTTAACTAAAAAGATAAAAACCATTAACGGGTCACACTTTCTCTTCATTAAAAACAGAAATAAGGAAACTTCCACTTTTGTATCCGGAACCTTACCTAGCTTCCTTCACTCCAAGGAACAAAAAGCCTAGCCACTCATCATCTAGGAAAACGTCCTCAGAGTTTGATTTGCTAGAAATAAAAACAAAAGAGAAAACAAAATGAGAAGGTAAGGTAGAGCAAAGCTTGGTGTATTACTCTCTGAAAACTATACAAGTTTTTTTTCTTTCAAAAAAAAAAAAAAAAACTCCTGAGAGATTGTTCAAAAGAAAATTACAAAAGATCTTATAAAAGAAGGCTATTCATCCCTTCTTCTTACTTCCTAACTAAGGAATCATATGATTGGTGGATTACAAGGAGAAAATAGGGATTTATACAAAAATATCTTAAGATAAACATCAAGCAGAGTCGGTGTGCAAATATCTTAGATTATAGGTGGATTTCGCAAGTTGTAAACAAGACTTGCAAAAATTTCGCAAATTGAAATTGGTGATTTCGCAAGTTGAATTTGTGATTTCGCAAGTTGTGAAATTTTCCTGCAACTGATCAGCTCTCTGTTCTGTAGCAACTTCCCTCATCTTTCCATTTCGCAAGTTGCTAAAATTTTGCAAGTTAAAACAGGACTTGCAAAATTATTGGATGGTTGATTTTCTTTAGTGATTTTCTTCCTTGCAAACTTGAATGACTTTGGCAAAGGGTTACGAAGCTCCAAAGCTTGGTTCCTTCATGAAATTGAGCTTCAACTTGCTTTGCCATGAACTATACAAAGCTCTCCTTCATTCTTGGATTGCTTTGGTGATCAAAAAGCTATCAAAAACACCAAAACTTGCCATAATTTGATTAGAAACACTTGCAAGGGTACTTAATGTGCCAATTGAGTTAAAAGGTAATAACTACTACTCAAAAGTGTTTAAAAGCGTTAATTACAAGCTATAAAATAGCACTTTTTGAGCAGTAATCACTCCCCCCCAACCGACATATTGCTAGTCCCTTAGCAATGGAGGAGAGAAAAATAAAAGTAAATAGTAATATAATTTACAACATCATGCTGATCACTCCAAAAAATTTCAAGTGGCATGACTGATCAAACTCTCACATGGAACATTAAAGATATAAAACTTAAACTTCAACAAGAGTTATCAAATAACTTGCCTAATCACAATTCATAAAGAGAAGACATTATGCAAATTTAAGCTTTAAAAGAATTTCCACTCCCAAAGGGTCAATCCTTACTCTTCCACAAAATTCTAAGTGTTACTTATTAGTTTCCGAATATAGTATGCTGAACTAATCTCTTCCCCCAACCTAGTTCTTTTTCAAATCTTAGCAAACTGATCAACCTCCAATAGGCTAAGAATGTACCTCATTTATTTCATTTTTTTTTTCTTCTTGTAGGAGTATAAAGCTTAAAGGTATTCTTTTCTAAAATGTCCATGTAACGGGGGTCCATCGATGACTCCCAACCAATTAAGGTTTAGGGCATCAAGCTTCAAGGATCTTTCGACCACTAACTCCTCGGATTTTACCTCGGACTTTTAAGATTGGAATTCAATACCCAAACACCTACAGTGTGTTAAACTCCACCTATTCACCCTTGTAACGAGCATTGAGTTCGGTGACTCCCAACCAATCAAGGCTTAGGGCACCAGGTTTTAAAGAATTTCACCATATACCCCTTAGACCTTGCTCGGGTTTCAAGGCAAGTATAACATGTTTTTTTTTTCAAAGGCTCATTGGCCTTTTATAAGGTGTCCCAACATTATTAAAATGAGGTCAACAGTACCAAGTCTAAAATTTTCCTAAGTCAAGGGGTGAAAAAGTTTTTCATCTTATAATCAGAACCTAGTGTGCACAGTGTGTGGTAAGCTTAAAGTGGAAGAAATAAGGTTGAATTCAATAGAAGTTTCAACAATTCATCAACTTTAATAAGCATAATACAAACTCTAAGTCAAGTAAAAAGACAAAAATTCAATTTCTCCCATTTCATTTTGAGAATTTTTCCTTGATAACCATGAAGAGTATTCAAAATTGTTTTAAATTTAATCAAAAAGTAACTAAATTACCATTTATAACCTAGCATTATAAACAACACTTCCTTTCCCAACTCTCCCCCAACCATGTTGAACATTGCCCTCAATGTTGGAAGAGCAATTGAAAATAAAGGGAAGAAGTGGTACCTCCTGAGTGAAATAGGGTCTGAATTGTATAGGAGAAACCACATGATTCAAAAAACAACAAAAAATAATGAGTAGAGGAAATAAAAAATATGCCAAGTATACTAAAAAATGATGTATATGTATTACTTTGAGAAAGTACAATATGAAATATGCACAAGTAAAACATCCAATCCTAGTATATAAAACATAAAAAACATGGGATTAACAGTTCTAATATAATAAGTAAATACAAAAAGTAGATAGATGATCAGGTAGTGGTGGGAGGATCATGTGGAGACGATGGCTTTGTTATGGTCTTCTGAGTGCTCTGGATATGAGTATCGACCTCTGCTCTAGTGGTCTCCTCTGATGGCATAGTTTGCTTAGCTGGAGTAGTTTCCTCAACTGGAGTAGTCTCTTCAACTGGAGTAGTCTCCTCAACTGGAGCTGTGGGCTCTGATGGGCCAGGCATATCATGCTCAGGTGGTGGAAATATACCCAGATGTTGCTGTATCTGATGAATGATGGCAGTATGCTGGGTCTACATGGCACTAAGTTGATCCTGCTGTGCATGTATGGCTGCCATCTGCTGGAAGAGAGCACCTTGAGTGGTGCTCAATGTGTGGAATATATGACATAGGTGTCTAAACTCTGTAGCGGATATGGTGATAGAGGACTCAGATAGAGGAGGAGGTGCTGATGTAGAAAGTGCAACTGGTGGAGCTTCAGGAGTGGTAGAAGGAGTTGAAGATGTAGCCTCAAGTGTGGACACTATAGAAGGTGCTACAAGGGCAGGGGGTATGATGTTTGTAGGAATCTCACCCTGTTGTGCCTATGGTGTCTACTCATCCTATGGTGGCTCTGGAGGTGTTGGCATATCTGGGGCTCTTGGAGGTGCAACATAGGCCATTAAATGATTCCATTTGTCGAGAGTGAATAACTCTCGAAAAATACGGCGACGCTCAAGCTGAGGCTCAAAAGGATAACCCAAATGCTCTAATATCTGACAGAGCAGCCTGGGAAAAAGTAATGGAATGGTATCTGCTCTCTGAAGCTTCTTCCTGTGGACCTTCTCTTCAAAGTGGAGAAGAGAGGTCATAATCAAATGATGAGGGCTAAAGTAGAAATCCTCTGATATCCGGAATAGAGCCTCTAATATAACTCCTCTTTTCTACACCATATGCTGAAGTGAAAATATGTTGGAGCGCAGCACCACATCTATAAGGAACATCCTAGGTGGAAGCTCTTTCCTTAGAAGAACTGAGCGTGTAGAGGTCCCCCTGGACAATATACGGACCATGTCCATCTGAGAAAAATGGGACCACTCTTTATAATCTGCTAGGCTCACAGGCTCATAAGGAATATGTAGTGCCTTTGCAATGTGTCTAGCTCTAAGGATACCATGGCGTCCATCAATAGTGAAGTGGATGACATTAGGATTCCGGACGCGACAAGTAGTCATAGACTGATAGTAGTCTAGTGCTACTCTGGGATAGAAGAAGTCCTTTGGAGTTATCAGGTACTCCAAATGGTATATCTGCAGTAGGCAGAATGAATTCTTAAGCTCCGGCTGCTGTTTGAAAGTCTCCATATCAAAACATAGCTCGGAGTGGAATGGTTTGGACCTGCAATCCAAATTTTCCTCAATTGGTGGCGCTGTAACCATAGGCCGCTAGATAATTGCTTCTGGAGGCATCCTAGAAGGAATCTGAGTCTCGGTAGCAGGAGGCTCAGGCTGTGGAGGTGCAGATGTCTCTCCTGGGCCTGAAACTTTGGCTTTCTTGGCAGGATGCCGACGAACTTTTCTCTTTGGGTGCAAAGTGCTTGCCCTAGGTATAGTAGGTGGTTTTCTCGTCTCATATCTGCGCTGAGGAGGATTAGATGACACTCCATCCTCAGAAGGTGGAATGGGAGGGGCCTGTGGGGCTTGAGGTGTTGAATCCCGCGTAGGTGAAACTCTTTGTCTTGGATTGTGAGTTGATGGAGACACGGCATGGGCTCCTCTAGTCTTTGCCATGGTTGAAATGGAGAGGAATTGGCTCGTGCGTGTTCCACAAGGTGCGTGGTGGTGTTTCCTCTTCAGACGTGCGTCCTCAGGGCTTCCAATGGAGAAGGAGGTTTGGAATTTGGGGCGTTGCAAGATGACAGGCTCTTTCGTAACTTGGAATGGTTGTGCGAAATGAAAATGGAGGGCTTGAGGGGTTTAAATATGGATTTAAATGACGGTTGGTATTTTCGCAAGTCCCCTGGAGTTCACAAGTTGTTTCGCAAGTTGCCCCATTTTCACAAGTTGTTTTACAACTTGTGAAAATTGAAAATGAACTTGCGAAATGGCACACGTGTGCTTGGAAGGTGGTTCGTAGGCTGCGAAAATTTTCGCAAGTTGAAACCAAGACTTGTGAATTTGGGCTTTGAAGTTTTCGCAAGTTGCCTTTGATTTTCGCACGTTGGCTAGGCGACTTGTGAAATTTTCGCAAATTGCCCCTGTTGCTCTTTTTTCAGGCTTTTTCCTTTTTTTTTTTTTGGTTCTTTAAGGCTTTCCCCCATTTCTTTGAAGTTCCTCCTGAATTTGATCATCCAAAAAATCTAAGTTAAGTTAAAATAAAGTACATTAAAGCTAGAATTAAAATTAAAACAAATAATAAAGCTTTTAAATCAAAAATTGAAACAAAAACATAGACTTGAGTAGTCTTCAAAAAGACTAAGTCCATCTACCCCTTTTCTTGTTAAAATTGTTATGGCTCAAGGAGAATGACTTCCTCTTTGTCATGATTGAAAGGCTCCATGAATGGTTTGCGACGGTGCCCATTGACTTTGAAGGTGTTTGTGCTATTAGAATTGAGTAGTTCTACTACTCCATTGGAAAGCACTTGGTGAATAATGAAAGGGCCTATTCACCTTGACTTCAGCTTTCCTGGAAAGATGTGGAGCCTAGAGTCATAGAGCAAGACTCTTTGTCCCTTCTGAAATTCTTTGTTGGAGATTAACTAATCAGGCCACCACTTCATCCCCTGTTTTGTAATTTTGGAATTGATATAGGCATAATTTCTCAATTCCTCCATCTCATTAAGGTCTAAGCTTCTCTTCATCCCGGCTCTGTTCAAGTCCATGTTTACCTTCTTAATTGCCCACCAAGCCTTGTATTCAACTTCCACAGGGAGATGGCATGCTTTGCCATAAATAAGGCAATAAGAAGACATACCAAGAATAGTCTTATAAGCTGTTCTGTATGCCCATAGTGAATCATAGAGCTTAATAGACCAATCTTTTCTGCTCGTGTTCATCACCTTCATCAATATATTCTTGGTTTCCCTATTTGCTCACTCAACTTGCCTAGAAGTCTGAGGGTGGTAAGGTGTAGCTACCTTGTGCTTCACCCCATACTTGGCTAAGAGAGTTTCAAAAGGCTTGTTGCAAAAATGAGTACCTCCATCACTGATTATGGCCTTGGGCACCCCAAATCTTGAGAAGATGTTCTCTTTAAGAAACTTGAGAATAACTCTGTGGTCATTGTGTTTACACGGGATTGCCTCAACCCATTTAGAAACATAGTCTACCCCCACCAAAATGTAAGAGTTACCAAAAGACATAGGGAAAGGTCCCATGAAGTCAATGCCCCATACATCGAAAAGATAAACTATTAAAATGGGGTTCATAGGCATCTGGTTCCTACGTGTTAACTTCCCAAGCCTTTGGCATCTATCACAGCTCTTGCATATGGTGTGATCATCTTTGAAAAGTGATGGCCAACTGAAACCTGATTGCAACACCTTCATGGCTGTTTTCTGAGAGGCAAAGTGGCCTCCACATGCACTACCATGGCAATGACTGAGGATCCTCTGTTTCTCTTGTTCAGGGACACACTTCCTTATTATTTGATCTGCACAATACTTGAAAATAAATAGTTCTTCCCAGTAGTAGGCATGAATTTTTGCAAAGAAGTGCTTCCTATCTTGTGTTTTCCACTCACTTGGAACTTCACTAGTAACTAGATAGTTAGCAATATGAGCATACCAAGGAGCATCTTCCAACAACATGAGTGACTCATCCGAAAAATCATCATTAATGGGCAAACCATGGGAATTATGTGCTATAGGTAGCCTTGAAAGGTGGTCAACTACCACATTCTCCACTCTTTTCTTGTCTTTGATTTGGAGATTGAACTCTTGAAGTAAGAGAATCCATCTAATAAGCCTTGATTTTGCATCTTGCTCTGTCAATAAGTATTTCAAAGCTGAGTGGTAAGTGAAAATCACAATGAAAGACCCCACCAAATAAGCACGAAATTTGTGCAAGGTAAAAACTACAACCAACAATTCTTTCTCTATGGTTGTGTAGTTTCTTTACACTTCATTTAATGTTTTGCTTGCATAGTAGATCACATAGGGCTTTTCATCTTCTCTTTAACCAAGAACAACTCCTATAGCAAAGTCACTGGCATCACACATCACTTCAAAAGGTAATTGCCAGTTGGGAGCCCTCACTATTGGAGTGGTTGTCAAGAACTGCTTCAGTTGTTCAAAACTCCTTTGACATCTCTCATCCCATATGAATTTAGCATCCTTCACCAATAGTTCACAAATAGGCCTTGAAATTTTAGAGAAATCTTTAATAAACCTCCTGTAGGACCTAGCATGGCCAAGGAATTGCCTTACTCCTTTTATAGTTGTTGGGGATGGCAACTTGACAATAAGTTCTACCTTTTCTTTATCAATTTCAATGCCTTTCTTGGAGATGATATGGCCAAGGACAATTCCTTGGTGTACCAGGAAATGACATTTATCCCAGTTAAGCACTAAGTCATTTTGAATGCATCAGTTCAAAATAACTTCCAAGTTGACTAAGCATTCCTCAAATGCACTTCCATAGATGGTGATATCATCCATAAAGACTTCCATTATACGCTCCACCATATCACTGAAAATGCTTAACATGCATCTTTGGAATGTTGCAGGTGCATTGCATAAGCCGAAAGACATTCTTCTGTAGGCATAGGTTCCTGTGAAACCAAGGTTTGGTTAATCTTAATTTTGATGATAACAAAATAAGGTTTAGTACTAATGATTATATTTCAAGTGTGATTAGGCAAGACGATTTCCAAAGTGGCAATCACAAAGACAAATTAAGCCAAGGAGAAATCATGAAGAAGAAGACCACCTCAAAGAGAAGAGTTTTTCAAGACCCAAGCTTCATAAGATCTCTTTGTAAGGTTGTTGGTGCACTAGGACTTTCATGCATTTCATTCTTTATTTATGCACCAAAATCATCCAAGAGTAATATTGTTTTAAATATCTTAAGAATGGGATGATTTCATGTTTTCAACTAAAACCTTGTGTTAAATATCTTTCAAACTTGTTTTAAAGGTTTTAAAGTTGAAAAAGGTTGGGCGTTGAGCCAAAAAATGGCTCAATCGGTTGAAGAACTGGTCGACCGGTTGTGCTCGTCCAGTTGAGTACTGGTCGAGGGAGGCCAAAAGCTTTCTCTCTCTCCCAGTGGCCTTCTCTTCCCGGTCGAGGTAATTCTCTTCCCGATCGAGGTCTGGTTGAGGATCGGTCGAGGTCTGGTTGAGGCCCAACGGTCACCTGCCAAGCATTTAATGCTAACGACTAGTCAACCGGTCGACCCCTAGCTCGACCGGTCGAACCCCCAAACGGCTAGTTTGGCTTTTCTCTTCTATAAAAAGGCTCCAATCTTCATTGTTTACAAGCTTAATCTTCCCAAACCTTTCTTGATTATATTTGAGCCTTGGAAGAGTATTTTTGAGTGCACCATTATTTCAAAACTTGCATATCTTTAATGCACCATTCAATCCTAATTTTTCTTGTATCATTTGAGCTTAAAGTTCTTATGCTAGGATTTTTGTGAGATATTTTATTTGTAAATCCTTGAGAGGAAGTTGTTCAAGAGTAGGATATCTCTTGAGAAATGTAAAGGGTGCTTGGAGCCAAAAGTCCAAGAGGGTGAATTGGAACCATAATCCAATTGTATTGCTTGAAGGCTTGGTTTGGAAGCCTTGGATTAGTGGAACATCAAGCTTGGGATTGAAGCTAGAGGAGAGTGGATGTAGGCCGGGTTGCGCCAAACCACTATAAACTCTTGTGTTTGCATTATCTCTTCCCTACTCTTTAATTTATATGCAATTGTCTTTATATTGCTTATCATATACTTGCATATAATTGTCTCTTAAATTCACTTGTTTAAATTTGCAAAAAGAAACCATCACCCTATTC
>JAJJMF010024559.1:0-20362 GCA_022058775.1 Vitis hybrid cultivar
ATTAAAAATATGTGATAACAATTTTTTCTATTAACATTAATGTATTTAAATAATTAAAATTATTAATAATTTATCTTATCAAATTAATTTTAATTCATAAAATCTCGATAATAAAATTCAAAAGTTCAATTTATATAAAATATTTTATTTGAGATTTAGGTTCAAATCCATGTTGCATTATTATTTATAACACTAAAAGGTTCAAAAGTCTATAATTTTATTACATTTTAAATGAAAAATAAAATTAATTTATATAAAATATTTTATTTGAGATTTAGGTTCAAATCCATGTTGAATTATTATTTATAACACTAAAAGGTTCAAAAGTCTAGAATTTTATTACATTTTAAATGAAAAATAAAATTAATTTATATAAAATATTTTATTTGAGATTTAATTTCTAAAATTTTATTAAAAATATGTGATAACAATTTTTTTCTATTAACATTAATGTATTTAAATAATTAAAATTATTAATAACTTATCTTATCAAATTAATTTTAATTCATAAAATATCGGTAATAAAATTCGAAAGTTCAATTTATATAAAATATTTTATTTGAGATTTAGGTTCAAATCCATGTTGCATTGTTATTTATAACACTAAAAGGTTCAAAAGTCTATAATTTTATTATATTTTAAATGAAAAATAAAATTAATTTATATAAAATATTTTATTTGAGATTTAGGTTCAAATCCATGTTGAATTATTATTTATAACACTAAAAGGTTCAAAAGTCTAGAATTTTAGTACATTTTAAATGAAAAATAAAATTAATTTATATAAAATATTTTATTTGAGATTTAATTTCTAAACTTTTATTAAAAATATGTGATAACAATTTTTTCTATTAACATTAATGTATTTGAATAATTAAAATTATTAATAATTTATCTTATCAAATTAATTTTAATTCATAAAATATCGGTAATAAAATTCGAAAGTTCAATTTATATAAGATATTTTATTTGAGATTTAGGTTCAAATCCATATTACATTATTATTTCTAACACTAAAAGGTTTAAAAGTCTAGAATTTTATTACATTTTAAATGAAAAATAAAATTAATTTATATAAAATATTTTATTTGAGATTTAATTTCTAAAATTTTATTAAAAATATGTGATAACAATTTTTTCTATTAACATTAATGTATTTGAATAATTAAAATTATTAATAATTTATCTTATCAAATTAATTTTAATTCATAAAATATCAATAATAAAATTCGAAAGTTCAATGGTAAAGATTTAATCAAAATATAAATGGATAATTACTAATTATTTATATACAGAGAGAAATTCCTAAAAGGCCCTATTTTTACTACCTCTCACAATCGGGGATGGGGCGTCAAGAAGCCCTTTTCTCCGTCCAGACCATAGAATCCGTAAAAAGGCTCCAGTTTACTCTGTCACTCTCAATCATCGCAGGTACTAATCTAATCATGTTATCATTTTTTTTTCAATACCCGTTTGATTCCCAACAAAATCCATCCCCCATTCAATTTTTTGGATCTGTTTTAGGGGTCTTTTTGCTTTTGTGCCATTCGATTTAAATTTCATGAACCCTAAATCCACGATTTTTTAGCCAAGCTGAAAAACACAACCTTTGCCTGCAAATCATGACCAGATTACCAAATAGCATCTTCTGTTTTTTTAAAAAAAATTGGACATATTTTGTATCCTTGTGCACAGCCTGGACTGGTAGGAAATATCGGGAAATTTCCCAAAAAAAAATCGGTAAAAATACCGAAATTTTAGTGATATTTTTTAATCGGTCAAAATATCGTGTTTGTGCGCAACCTAGACTAGTAGGAAATATCGGGAAATTTTCCAAAAAATCGGTAAAAATATTGTGTCTTTCTAAAAAATATCGTCGAAATTTTCGACATTTCAATCACTACCATATGACATAAGATGAGTGAAGTACCTGTTCTGGGAGAGTGGGTAGAGTTGCCTGCACGGGGAGATTGGTTTCGGATCCGCCAAAGCCTGCTTGATTCTTTTCTTGCTGATTTCTCCTTCAAAATCCCCACTCAGCTCACTCTCTCTGTAAATATTCATTTTACCCGAAAATTCCATCTCCACACCCTCAAATTTCTGAAGCTTAACTCTCTAAAATCCAGGAAAAGGTGTAATGCCCATCAAACTAATAGCTTACCTCTCCGAAAATAGGCGTCAAGTGTAATACCCATCAAACAAATTTTTGTCTTTAGACAAGATTAAGCAAGATAGAAGCGGGAAATCAGGTGATCGACAACCTACTTTTATTTTTTTTATATATTTTTAAAATTTTTTAAAATACATATTGGATGGTCCGGATTGAACCATCTTCATCCAATGGTCAAAATTGTTTTTTCAATAGGTACCAAAGTGGTACGGTAGAATTTTCCTAGTTTTAGAGCTTGAAACTATTTCCCTTGGTATTGGTACTATGCTTAAGTACTTTGCTTTAGCACTTTGCTTTAGTTCTAGTCTCAAACCTAGTCTCCACAACTCCAATAGCTCTAGTAACATCATCCCATGTCAAATCATGCATCATCATTAAATACAAAATCATCTTGTACACCTTCATGAGCATCTTCATATTCAATTCTTTCTATCAACCATTCATTACTATCAGTTATATCTTTTAAAGAGATCATATTAATGGTGTCCTGTTGATTGTATCTTCTCTTCAAGGCATGATTATACTTAATGTACGCCAAATTATTGAAGTATTGATGAGCTAACCTATTTCTTCTCTTACTATGAATTTGCATAAATTTATAAGCACATATATATATTTTAAAGTTATTAGTTACATTCAAGACTCTATTACTTATAATTGTTTTAATTACTTATGTTTTCAAAAAATTTCCAATTTCATTTACAACCTGATGCACTATATTTTTTGTTGAGGGCTTTTATTACAAACCTTTGCAAATTTGGAGTTAAGGATCTATGAGTAGTCCATCATTCAAATGTAGTATAAATATTACTAATTTAGTCAAACAATTTACCTGTTTTAGCAAAAATAAAATACAAGCAATTAAACAAGCGAATTTAAGTAACTAATCAAGTGGTTTAGTCTTCCTTGTCATCAAAAATTAATTCATTCACTAATAGTCCTTAGAAACCCACTTCTCTTACAACTTTTTCTTGCATAAAACAGTTTCTTGTTATCCTTAACATGTATTTATATAAATCACTAATAATATCTGCATCATGCTCCATTTTTATTTTTATTTTTTATCATAGAAGAATTCTAAGTTCAAAAGAATCCAGCCACATGTAAAATCCAATAAAGCTTAATATCTCACCTCTTATAAATGATTTGAAGATTTCTTTATCATTTTCTTCATTTCCATTAAAACTTTTAATAATCGTCTCCTTAGCTCTATTCATAACCTCATAAATGTATCTCATAGGAGGTTTTCTTTCATTATCAATCAAATGAAGCATATGAACAAAGGGACCAAAAACTTTTAAGCAAAATATAATAGTGTTCCAAAATAAAG
Organism: Vitis hybrid cultivar; assembly: GCA_022058775.1. Taxonomy (NCBI): domain Eukaryota; kingdom Viridiplantae; phylum Streptophyta; class Magnoliopsida; order Vitales; family Vitaceae; genus Vitis; species Vitis hybrid cultivar. The sequence continues at coordinate 3,501 of JAJJMF010024559.1, forward strand.
ACATTAGAATTGTGTTGGCTATACTTTTCCCCTTTGGTTCTTTTACCCATTTGCTATCTAACCAATCTAAACTTGGAAATATTTTTCTCAAGTTATTTTTTTGTTCATACAATCCAAACAACATGGTGAAGGTAGTACAAAATCAAGTCTTAGTAGGCCCAAGTAATTCACTTTATCCAATAAAATGTCTCATTAGGTTGAGTAGCTTTGAGTGGTTATAAATATAGTTATTTAGTACTATACCCCTCTCTAATGTCCTCTTGATGTTTGGTAGTTTTTTAATATCCTCCAACATCAAGTCGAGGCGATGTGTGATACATGGTATCCAATGCAAATGTGGCTAGTTTAATTTCAAATACCTCCTTATGCGACATTATACAAAATACATTCATATAAGTTCCAAGATATATAATTTGAATCTTAAAAATTTAAATGACAAATTCAATAAATAGTATTTCTTACCTATCATCACATAATTTGAATAAATATTTATTATAAATTGAATTACATTTTATTACCAACTTACTCCGCCCATTTGTCAAGTAATTCAAATATTTTTCCTCTTGTCTTAATCATCGAAGAAGTATCAATAGATTCTATAAAAATGTTTCCCTTTACACATTAATCAAAATTTCATTGAAGTTCTTTATCTCTTATTGGTTCATCCATTCAACTTAATTGAGCATCCAATGTTTTTCTATTTCATCATGTGATCCTTTATAAAATCTTTTGTAAGAGTCAATTCTTTCTTGAGGTTAATAATTATTATCTCATGATAATTTGGCATTTTCATACATACACCATATTAGTTAATAGTTTCAATCATTAGTTGAAAACTTAGATAAACAATTGCAATAAATAGAATACGTATTATAAGAAAACTTTACCGACAATATTTGAAATTTCGTTGGGAAAAAGAAATATTTAGTGATGAAATTTTAATTCGCCTCTAAGTTTTTGCTGGCAAAAATATGTTTTCTTGTAGTATACTAGCATCATACATCCGTCTTGTGATAAACACAAGTTTTATTCTTACTTTTTTGTTGTAGGCATCATTGATAGTAGTGTTCATCATTCCACCCTTCAAATTTTGAATAAGAATCTTTGCATTAAGAGTGATAAATGATCCCATGAAACCTTTTAGTGTTCGTTTCTTTTTTTTTTTTTTTAAATGAAGATTGCATCGTCCTACTACCACTTTCCCCTCAGTTACAACCTTCACTAGAAATATCAATGATGTTAGCCAAAGAGTTTTCCTAATAATGTTTTAAAGATAACAAACCATGCTTAGTTTGTTAACGAGTTAAAATCAAGATAGGTTTCAAGTACTAAATCGAAAAATTTAAGTGAAAAATCAAGATAATCATCAAATGATTGAAAAGGCTCAATGATAGCTTAAAGAAGTGCAACACCTAGTGTGTATAAAGATTATTCATGCTTAGGAATCCTTGTAAAATGTTCACTTAGGTGCACTTAGAGTGTTAAATTAAATTCGTGCATGTTTTTCATACTCAGATCTAAAGCCTTAAAGAGTATATTCTTTAAACTTGAGTTTTAATCCAAAACCTTAGGCCAAAACATTTCAATTAAGTGTTATACAAGTATTTAAAGTTGTTACCTAAGTAGTAGAAAAAATTAAATTTGAAAAGATGGGTTTTTAGGTAAAAATTGGCTAACTGGTAATTACTACTCAAAAAGAGCATATTTTAAATAATAATTCTCATGAGTTTCACATCTTTTGAGTAGTAATTATGCTTAAAACACTCGATTAACATGTTGTTGCCCTTGCAAGAGTTACTAACAAGTTTTATGAAGTTTTTGAGTCATTTCAAGGTATGATTTGGATAAATTGGTGACAAAAGAGATGAATCAAATTGAAGAGAACAAATAAAGTTGATGATGATCCAAATGCACAATGAAAGAAATAATGCAATTGGTTTGGACCAGGATTTGGAGTTGATTTGGAGGTGGTTGAAGTGGAATCAAGAGAAAGAAATGGAAGAAATGGCAAAAAGGAGTTGAAAAACTATGTTTTTCAATTTTGCATGAACATGCGAAAAATTCGCACAATCGTGCGAAATGGACCAAAGGGGAATTTGGCTGCAGCTCAAAGGGGAAAAGTGAAAACTGATTTCGCATAACCATGTGAAAATTTTACACAGTCATGCGAAATGCTCTAGGAAGACAAAAATGGTGCTGATGAATTTTCCACTTCGCGCAATCGTGCGAAATTGTTGGAGCTCGTGCGAAATTGTTGGAGCTCGTGCGAAATTGCATTTTTTCTAGATTTATTGGTGAGAAAGCCCCCGGAAGACCTCTTAGATGATATCAAGTGTCCACTTGACCTTGGCCTATAAATAAAAACTTGATTTACTCATTTGAGAGACTTTTACATTTTTCTAATTGTAGAACTTTTCGGATTTTTTCTCTCTAGAATTTTCTACTTCATTTTCTCTCATTTTCTCACTAGCCAAACATACCTTGTGAGATCAAATCTCCAAGCATGAGTGGCTAAATTTCGTTTTTCTCGGAGGAGGGAGGATCTAGAGGCATGATCTATGGTGGAATTAGATAAATGAGCTTGAATTGCAAAGGTAGTTTGATCCAATTGATTGATTAATTGAAATTTGGGGGTTTTTCTCTTCAAATTGTCTTGGATGATTACTACAATACAAGTTAGGTAAATTCATCAAATTCTTAATTCTAGATTTGATGAGATTGAATAGTTGCATTGTGTGAATTATTGGAAGATAATTTAAGATGAATTGAATATATGATTTGAATTGATCTCTTGGATTAAATGACCTAATTTGAAGAAAAATTAGATCTAGACCTAAAGCTAAATCAAAAATTGGTTTGGATGAAAATTTAGGTTTTCAATCTAATTTGATGAAAATTAGATCTCAACATTTATTCATCATGGAAATTGTTTTCTAGAAAATCCTAACTCCGAGAATTTCATATCCTATTAATTTTCTTCTATTTTACATTTTATTTTTCTTCTCAATTTGAGACCATTGTTACATTGATTTTTTAAATTGAATTTTCAAATCAATTTCACTTTATCACAATCACTTCTTCTCCTCTCATTCAAGCCTTAATTACCGAGAATAATCCATCTTAGTGGACGACACCTAAAAACCACTATACTACGGTAGTTTGTACTAAAACCATTTTTGATCGGGTACAAGCTACTTTAGAATAGTGAATTAGGTTATAAATTGTGTTTTGATCCAATAAACGACGAAAAATCCGAACGATCAACTGGTTAAGGGATAACTCAATTGGCTCAACAAATCAAAGAACCGGTTGATCAGTTACTCTTTCTCAATCAAGATCCGATCAAGGGGGCACTGAAACTCTTTCTTATCCAATAGTCTTATATTCCCTATTGAGAGTCGATCAAACTTTAGCAATCACCTACCAAGCTTTTAATGCTCAATGACTAGTCAACCAATCAACCATAGCTTGATTAGGAAGAGCTTGTTGGAACACTTTTTGGTGCTCAAGGTTGGAAACCTATAAATTGAGAATTCCACTTCATTTATGATATAGAGAACACTTACTCTTAACTTCTTACCAACCCGTTTCTTACATTCAAAGCTCTTATTTCTCTTTTAGTGCATTAAACTTCCATTTGCAAATCATCCTAATGCACCTTTGTTGTTCATCCTAGCCCTTTTGTACTTGTTTCTTAATTGTGCCAAGCTAAGTGTTTTTCCATTCACACTTATTAAAGAAAGAATTTGAGTCTTAAGTGTTTTAAGTTGAGGATACACTTAAAGAGAAGTTGTAGTGCCTATCAGAACTAGAAATCTAAGTATAAAGATTTGGAAGCTTGGTTAAAGCTTCAAGGTAGTGGAACCCTCATTAGAGAGGTGCTTGAAAAGAGTAGATGTAAGTGAAATTGGTCGAACCATTATAAAATCTATGATTTCTTTCTCTCTACCCTTATCTCTTTACTTTTCTTACTTTATTTTTGTTTATTAAGTGTATTTTTAAAAAAAACTCAATTCACCCCCTTCTTAGGTGTTTTCTTTAATTAAATTAGCCTTATTTCACAAATGACACACATCTATTATTAACCTTCTCATCAAAATTTTCATTTTTGAAAACCAAACAAATCTTCATTCATATTTTGGTTCTTCATATTCATTTATTCTTTTTTAGTCTTTTTTGCATTCATATAATCTTTCATTTCTTCTATAATTTTTTTTTGAATATTTCATACACTTTGTAGCATTTCTATATCCACTAATAAGATGTTATTGTGTCTATAGATATCCCCTATTGTTACTTTAATTATCATAGAAAATGAAAATGAGAGTGTTCAAGTTTTTTTCATTTAGCAAACAACATATTTCCATTGGGGATCTTTCCTTCCACTTCCACAACCAAAGTCAAGCTTTGACATTCATGCCTAAAACTCTTACTTTTTTTTAAGGGCTTGTCATTAAACACTATATAAAGAACAAGACCAAGTAAGTTAAGGAAAAAGTATACACTCGAGAACATGTGTTTTTGTAGACGCAATAATTTACACAAGAACTACTTTCTTAACTCATCTAAAAATCACTGATCAAATCTAAGTCAATAAAACTCATTTACCCCACAATGTAAAAGAAAAAATTTTAAAAAAAAATCAACTGAATAATTAATAAGTTCGCTCTTTGATTTTAAGGATTTTTCTAAAGATCATTGTAAACCATCTATTTTATCCTCTTTGCACATTCCATTTAAGATTGTCCTTCTATATCCTTTGATGCTTTAGTGTGCAATTGTGGTCATCTATTGAGCCATTTTTAAGCCCTTATTGATGGTCCATTGAAACTATATCGATCACTAGTTTTTAAGATTTTAGTGTTCGATGGAGATTTTGAATGAAGGCAAAACAATTAAGGGTTTTTTTTTTCACATGTAGATGCTAACTTGGATTTTGAATTTCATGATATTTTTATATTACAAATTGAACCTTTAAGGAAAAGTGTGTTTTCATATATTCATATGAAAAAAGGAAAACCCTCAAAATAGGAATTCAAATAAATAAAATACAAATCTCAACTATTTAAAAATAATTATATTTTATACACTTTTTAATCAAGAGTGCTATATTTAATCATTCAAGTAATACATTTTTATGATATACATATCACCTTTAATCATCCTAGGTATTACTTGGATAGTTGAAAATCAAATTATTTTTAAAGGGTTTTTATTCTATAATTATTTTTGGATGAGTGTATGAGGGGCTCTTTATTTTAGAGGGAAAATTGTGATAATAATAATAATAATATAATCACGACGGACGGTGAGCAACTGGCGGAAAATTTTTGGCCCACACGCGTGTCGTCCTTAGCCAGAAGAAAGAAGAAGGCCCAAACCCATTACAAGTGGCCACCAATTTCTCTGCTCCACTCCTTAGCGGATAAACCATGGCTTCCACCTCCGCCACCACCTCCTCCGCCCCAATTCTCTCACCCGCCACCACGTCTACAACCCACCACTCTCTTCAATTCTCTGCCAAACTCTCCTTCACTAAACTCCCCTCCATACCCTCCTCCAGAACCAACAGGCCACATTCCAAGCTCCACGTATCCTCCCCCACCAACAAACCCACTGCCACGACCTCAAAGTCCACCTCCAAACCAACCGAAGAAACCATATTCTTTGACGGCGGAGCTCACTACGGTGACCTCGTTGCCAATCTCCTTCTGGGTTTCACTCTTCTCTGGTTACCCTTAACTCTGGCAGCAGTTTCGAGAGCCTTCTTTCTCCGGTACAGGTTCACCAATTTGAGGGTGACCGTGATTTCTGGACTGACTGGTCAAGATAGGAGCGACTTCTCCTACAAAGTGATAAAGGATGTGCAGGTGGTGCCGCGTTTTGTGGGGGAGTGGGGTGATATTGTGATTACATTGAAGGATGGAACCAAGGTGGACCTCAGAAGTGTGCCCAAGTTTAGAGAGATTGCTCAGTATTGCCTTTCCATGGCTGCTCAATCTGCGGTTTTGAAGGAGAGTGAGGCAAAAGGGTTTTGAGGGTTTGGTTCGGAAAATTGCATAGAGGTGGTTGGGCATGATTGGTCTCTCATAATTTTTCTTTTTCCTTTTTATCCCAAGAGGTATGTATATTTACATTTGGGTGATTTGGTAAAATATTGGAATTTCCTTCTTATTGTGAAGATAATCAAAGTGAATCTTGTGTTATAATGATTCTATTGCATTTTTGGGTGGTATTCAGATGGGTTTTTCTTTGCGATTTGTCGAGAACTTTTACAACTCTATAGAATGGGAATTATTCCCTGAAAAATTGATCTTGGTTGTAAAAAGCTAGAACTTAGTTGACCATGTGCTTCTGCCTGGAGAAGATAAAACGATGTTACTACTTTTTGCCATTTTTTTAAGACAATTTTGGACTACAATATAGAGAATGTAGCCTTTGTCATATTAGAAGTAGAAATGAAAGAATAGTGAAAAGTGAAGGCCTGTAGATACCCAAAATAAATAATTTATTTTTTGTCTTCGAATAGTTTTCGAAAGACAAGATAAATTTTTTAGAAGACCCTAATAAAAGAGGCGCTGTGGCCCGATACACTAGGTGTAGATGAAGATACCTCCCGCTAATAAGCATGGTTTTAAAAGGCTATTGAGGCAAGCCTCAAGACATGACTATGCAAATTAGCTAGAGGCTATAGCCTCAGTATAAGGTAATCAAGGCTTAAATCTCACCTTGTTGAAGCTAATGGCCTTGAGGTTATAGCCCCAAGGCCATTGGGACTTAAGCCTTAAATATTCAAAAGGTTTTAGTGGGTTTTGGGCCTTTGTAGGCTTTTTAGTGGGTTTAAGCCTCAATATCAATGGTTTTAATGAGTTGTGCATTTGTGGAGCTTTAGTATAGATTTATAAGTTTTGCCTTACATCCAAAACTCGGATTAAATCTTATAAGAAATTTGGGCTTAGTTAACTACCAATAATCCATGGAAAGGAAAAGAAAAGAAAAGATTGAGGAGAAGAAATAAAGCAATGATTGGTGACTATAGTAGTTGAGCTTACATATGATCATTATTTTATTATTGATACATAAAGGAAAAAGATCACTACAAGTAATGAATGAAGAAGAATGGGTTGACATTAACACTTTGGAGAGGATGATAAGATATAATCATAATTCATTGGAGGATCATACTAATGATAGTGATGGTAGTTTTGAAGATTATTTGATGAAACCATGAGAGAGTAGAATTTTAAAAGAGAAAAAGATGAACTAAATTAGAAGCTATTCATAATGACAATTAATTCAATTATTATGAATTGTATGGTTTTTTTGTTATTTCCTTTTAATGTCTTTTTATTAGTATTTTTTTATTATTTTTGAGATTTTTTTTTCTTTTTATTATTAATTTTGTTTAAGTTAAAGCTTATGCCTTGTTCTACCTTAAGGCTTACGCTTTGCCTTATAAAATGCCTTAAGATTGCCTTTAGCCTTTTGAAACATTGTTAACAAGAGCATAGCCAGATGATGAAATCTAACAAAGATCTTGATTCAAGGGAATTTCTTAACCATGACAGAAGATTACGTATGGAGGAGTTTTTAGCACTTAAAATAGTTGTTTCCACACCTTTAAAAGACCTACAAGGTCTCTCACTTTCTACCCACAAAACTCCCGTACCAACCTAATATGTTCTTTCTTATTGAAGAAGGCATCACCCATAAGGTCTCTCTTACTGAAGAAGGCATCACCCATGTGGTAGCAAAGAGAGAGGAAAGAAGATCCCATTTGCTCCTTTTTGTTTCATAGTGTAAGATAATAGGCTTAGCAATTTCTTTTTCACTTTTGTAAAGGATGCATTGATTTATCAAGCTAAAATCTTACAATTGTTTGGCATCCCTCTCTCATGAAGCCTTGAAAACAGTAAATATATGTGTTGAGATGTAAATAGAATAGGAGAATTATTTTCCTATTATGTTAGTTTCCTATTTCTGTAAATAAATAGTTTTATGATTTAGGAATAAACTAGTTTAGGAATAAGTTAGTTTCCTATTATGTCTCTTGTTTTCTTCTCTAGTAATCTCTTATATAAACTGTGTATAGTCAATCTAATAAACAAAACTTATTATTTTTCATCCCATATTTTGTGTCATGGTATCCGAGTTGTAGGTTTTTAAGACCTGGGCATCATTTTGGCCTTCATCGCCATTTTTCTGGCCTTTATAACTGGATTTTTTTTTATTCACGTGTTCTTTACAAACCTACTGGAACTTGTTCAATAGTGAAGAAATGGAGAAGTTGAGAAGCTTGTTGGGATCCCTTGACAAACCTACTGGAACTTGTTCTTTGGCTCTTTCAGGTACACCTTCACTCTCTTTTTGCATAAATGCCTCACACAGGGTTTATGATGACTCTTGGATAATAGACTCCAGTGCCACAAACCATATGACCTCCAAATCTCAATTTTTTCATACCTATACCCCAAGCCCAAGTAATAAGAAAATTGCAATGGCCAATGGTTCTTTAGCTACCGTTGCAAGTTTCGGAGACATATACATCACACCTACCCTTATTCTTAAAAATGTCCTCCATGTACCAAAATTGTCGGTCAACCTTGTTTCCATTCAAAAGCTTACCCATGATCTTAAATGTTATGTTGTTTTTTTCCCTTCTTATTGTGTTTTCCAGGAACAAGGCTCAGAGAGGAGGATTGGACTTGCTAAGGAAAGGAGCAGTCTTTACCACCTTGAATCATCTCAAAAAACTAGTAATAATTTGTCGTCGTCTTTTCTCAGTTCCTCAAATAAAGATACCATTTGGTTGTATCACCTATGTCTAGGTCATCCATCTTTTAGGGTTTTAAAGGTCATGTTTCCTCATTTGTTTCAAGGATTAGATATTTCTGAGTTTCATTGCGAAACTTGTGAATTGGCAAAACATACTCGTGTATCTTTTCCTATTAGCAATAAAAGAAGTTCTCATTCTTTTCATTTGATTCATAGTGACATATGGGGTCCTTCAACTATACCTAATGTTTATGGGGCTCGTTGGTTTGTATCCTTAATTGATGACTGCACTCTGGTTACAAGGATCTTTCTTCTTAAACAAAAATCTAATGTTAGCATTGTTATACCTAATTTCCACTCAATTGTTCAAAACCAATTTGGAGTTAAAATAAAAAGCTTTAGGATAAACAATGCTAGAGATTACTTCAACCAGATTTTGTCACCCTATTTTCAATCACAGGGCATTCTCCATGACTCATCATGTGTTAACACAACCCAACAAAATGGGGTAGCCGAGAGGAAAAATGGGCATTTACTCAACACAACCCGAACCTTACTCTTTCAAGGGAATGTTCCTAAGTCCTATTGGGGGGAAGCTGTTCTTATTGCCACATACATGGTAAATAGAATTCCCTCACGAGTATTAGACAACAAAAGCCCTGTAGAGATACTTAAGAGTTTTGTATCCACACTTTAGAACCTCAAATGGGCTCACTCCTAGGGTATTTGGGTGCACTGCATTTGTTCATGTCCATAGCTAACATAGAGACAAGCTAGACCCCCGAGCCATAAAATGTGTCTTCCTTGGTTACTCATCCACTAAAAACAGATACAAGTGTTACAATCCCTCAGTTAGAAAATTTTACATCTCTATAGATGTCACCTTTCACAGAAAATAAACCTTTTTTCCCCAAGTCCTCTCTTCAGGGGGAGATTTCAATGATGGAAGATAGTCTTTGTGAGTCCTTTGAATCTCTTGATCTTCCTCATGTCTCAACCCATGGTGATGAAGAATTTGAGTCATCCGAGTCAATCACACCTGAGTCACCCAATTTTGCCACTGAACCTGTGTCATCCCCTGTTCCAACCAGTGTCACTCGCAATTTTCCACAGTTTCCTAAGGTGTATTCAAGGGAAAAGGTCATTCCAGAACAAAAGCAGGTCCAAGAATCCAACTCAAACCCTGGGAATGAAATCACGGTAAGATTAGACTTACTTTTACATACACAACCTAGTGAAAGTTCCACCGACTCAACTGACAACCTAAACCTTCCCATTGTTGTCAAAAAAGGCACCAGAGAATGCACTGACCGACCGCTCTATGCACTATCACACCATGTGTCTCTTAAGCACCTATCACCAGCCCACAAGAATTTTATTGTGAGTCTAAACACCACTATCATCCCTAACACTGTTTCTTAGGCATTGACAAAAAGGGAATGGAAGGATGCTATGATAGAGGAGATGAGTGCATTAGAAAAAAATAAAACATGGGACTGAAAGGGAAAAACATTGTTGATTGCAAGTGGATTTTCACACTGAAATATAAGGCTAATGGATCTCTTGAGAGACATAAAGCAAGATTGGTAGCCAAAGGGTACATTCAAACTTATGCAATTGATTATCAGGAGACTTTTGCTCCAATTGCAAAAATGAATATTGTAAGAATCCTATTGTCACTGGCTGCTTAGTACAACTGGCAACTCCTACAGTATGGTGTTAAGAATGTATTTCTTCATGGTGATTTAGATGAAGAGATTTACATGAACATCCCATCGGGATTTGAGGGAAACACAGGTAACAAGGTGTGCAAGCTGAAAAAGGCCATTTATGGGCTAAAACAATCTCTTAGGGCTTGGTTTGGGAGATTTGCAAAGTCATGAAAGAGTCTGGATACAAACAAAGCCAAGGTGACCACACTCTCTTCATTAAGCACTCAGCTACAGGGGGAGTAACTACTCTTCTAGTCTATGTTGACAGCATCATAGTGACTGAAAATGATGAGAAAGAAAAGCATGAAGTAAAGCAGAGATTAGCAACAGAGTTTGAGATAAAGGAATTAGGGAAACTGAAGTACTTCCTCGGTATTGAGGTAGCATATTCCACACAAGGGATTTTCATCTCTCAACAAAAGTATGTGACTGATTTATTGGTAGAAACAGAGAAGATTGGGTGTAAACCAGTCTCTACCCCAATGAATCCAAACCACAAATTGGGAGAAGCTAAAGAAGAACCGGTGGTGGATAAAAGAAGGTACCAGAGGCTGGTTGGTAGGTTCATATACCTTACTCACACTCGGCTAGACATCGCCTACTCGGTGAGCGTGATCAGTCAATTCATGCATGATCCAAAAGAACCTCATCTTCAAGTTGCTTACAGGGTGCTGCATTACTTGAAAGGCAACCCTGAGAAAGGAATTTTGTTCAAGAAGAACAATATTCTTGCTCTAGAAGCATACACCGACGCTAACAATGTAGGTTCCCTAGTGGATCGAAGATCAACTACAGGGTATTGTACTTTTCTTGGAAGTAATCTAGTGACATGGAGAAGTAAAAAGCAGAATGTGGTAGCAAGGTCGTCTGCAGAATCAGAGTTTAGGGTCATTGCTCAAGGCTTGTGTGAAATACTTTGGCTGAAGATTATTCTAGATGATTTGAGAATCAAGTGGGATGGTCCTATGAAGCTCTATTGTGACAACAAGTCAACTATCAATATTGCTCATAACCCTATACAACACGATAGGACAAAACATATTGAGATTGATAGACATTTCATCAAAGAAAAATTGGAGGAAGGAGTAGTGTGTATGTCCTATGTTCCATCAGAATATCAATTAGCTGATATTCTAACAAAAGGGTTGAACAGTTCAATGTTTCACGATCTTGTATTCAAGTTGGGAATGGAAGACATATATTCCTCAGCTTGAGGGGGAGTGTTGAGCTGTAAATAGAATAGGAGAATTATTTTCCTATTATGTTAGTTTCCTATTTCTGTAAATAGATAGTTTTATTATTTTCCTATTTCTGTAAATAGATAGTTTTATGATTTAAGAATAAGTTAGTTTCTTATTATGTCTCTTGTTTCCTATTTCTTCTCTTGTAATCTCCTATATAAACTATGTGTATAGTCCATCTAATAGATAGAACTTATTATTTTTCATCCCATATTTCGTGTCAATATGCTCTCAAACTTTTAAAAATAGAATTGTCTCAAGAAGCAAGGGTTCTAATGCTCGTATCACTCATAACTTCCCAAAAATATGTGATCCGAACATTCTTAGAAGTAGTTAGGAAGTAAAGTGAAGGGAAAGACATACACAAAGGTGATTCACCACACTAATCATCCTTCTAAAAATTTTATTATCCTACCATCTCCTATCCTAGAGCGTAATCTTTCTCTAATATCCCATTGCCCTCGCCCAATACCATATTGTCTCGTGATAGCTTTCTACAACCCTACATCAAATCCTTATCTTCTAATACAAGAACACCTATCCCAAACTTTCCTAAACTAACTCTAAAGGCCCTTTCCAAATGTAAATTTCCAACACCACTTGCATAACAATGCCTTATTAAGAGAAGATAAGACTTTAATTCCATGTCCTCCATTGTCTTTATCATTGCAAACCATCAACCATAACTAGAACAAACTCCAAAGGAAATTCCTTTGTATCTTTTCTTGTTTCTAATATACCCTCCTTTGAATCATAAAGGGTGATATAAAATAAATTGGAAAGTTGGACAAGGCACTCTTTAATAATACAAGGCTCCTATACCATTCCTTCCACAAAGCAAGCCTCTTATGGAATCTCTCCTCAATCACATCCCAAACTAATGAAGTCTTAAATGGGGCTCCCAAAGGAAGACCTAAGTAAGAGGCTGGTAGCTTACTCACCCCAAATCCCACTAAAGACGCTAAATCTTCCATAGTAGAGACCTTTCCAATAACACTAACTTAATTTTATTTTTTTTTGGTTCCCCAAATTAATAGAATTAACTACTCCAAGGAAGCATTGTAGAAAAGGAAAATGTCTCTAGGGAAAGATTGCTAGAGTCATCGTAGAATGATAGTAAGACATGTTAAGATACATCCCGCAGTACTTTCAAGAAGTGTTGTGTATCAAATCGGGTTATTTGAGCTAAAGGTTTTTTGTTTCTTTTGTTCCCTTATTGTCTTGTGTCTTTGTACAGTGGGATCAAATTATCTAAGCTAAAATTTCTTTGGTTTTTTTTTTTTTTTTTTGGTTCCCTTGTTACCGACTTTGTATACTTCTTATGTACTTTGGTTCGTCCTCTCTTTTTTGTTTGATTCCTTTTGTATGTTTGCCTTATTTCCATAGAATAAGGATGTACACAGTCTGGTTATGTCAAGCCTAACATTCCATAATATAGGAAGCTAGATTGACTAGGTCACCTAAGTTACCATGAAAGCACAAAAACATATTGGTGGAGCATAGATGTGAACACTTTGACAACCAAGTTAGAATTTTATTTATTTATTTATGTTTAAAATAGAAAGGGCAATTAGGGTTTTGCAACAGTCATACTTTTGTTTTTCATACAAGTTGGGCTTTTATTCTTGTTACTCAACTAGAAAATGATCCATCCTTAAGGATTAATGGTTATAATTGTACTCCTAATTTAGAGAATATCCACAGTGGTTAGGCCATCTCTCTTCCAATGTTGATCTTTCTTTGGTTAGGGCTCAAGTCGTTCATAAGGGCTTGCCATTCCCTACCCTTTTTTTTAGAATAGCTTCTTCAAAGAAGGCTATGGTTGCAAATTTATGGGAGGGAGTAGGTGGAGGCCATTGGACGGTTCAATTTAGAAGGCCCTTCCAAGATTGGAAGATGGAGGAGGTGACCTAATTTCTGGATCTCATCAGTATGAGACTGTAAGAAGGAGAGCACAGTTTACTTCATAAAGAGGATGGGAAGGGTAGTTTTAGTGTAAAGTTGTACTAAAAATCCTTATGTGCTGAGAGTAATATAGTATTTTTAGACAAAGAGACTTGGGGATCTTAAACTCCCTTGAAATAGGTGTTCTTTTTTCTTTTTTTTTCTGTTCTTTTTTTTATGTGCATGGGAAGCTCTTTGGGGGATGATCTTAACTGTAGATATTATAATGATGTTGGAGGGGGGGGGGACAATGATCAATAGATGTAGCCTTTGTAATGACAATGAAGAATCAATTTATCATATTTTGATTCATTATGAAAAGACAAGAGTGCTATGGTCTTTTATCTTAGTAGTCTTTATGTTGAAATGGGTGTTTCTAGCTTCTATGAGAAATCTCCTCTCCAAGTGGAAACTTAAAGGACAAGATAAGAAGAGAAGAATTGCTTGGTGTATGGCTCCCCCTTTTGCTTGTTTTGGTGTATATTGAAAGATCATCACTGAAGGGTTTTCAACAAAGAAGTGTTCTCAGATCAAAGATTGAAGAAGATCCTCATTAAATCCTTATTGGAGTGGTCCCATGCTTCATTGGAAATGGAGATTCTGCCAATTATGTATTTCTTAGATGCTCTTCCTTGTGGTTGACTTGGATTTTTTGTAGGCTGTTTTTGTTCACGTCTTTTGCCGTTTTGTGCTAAGATGTTTTGTGTATACTTCTTGTATACATAGGGCGCACCCCCTCTCTTTGGTGCTTTTTTAATACATGCTTTTACTGTCTATAAAAAAAAGGAATTGGGCCTTTTATTTTCTTTTTCATTTATTATTTGGAAGAGGAAGAGTGACCAGGATTTTTGATTGACTGTACTTTGGTTTGTCGTACAAGATGCACGTTGAGACTTGTTACTTGACTAGAATTAATAGATCTATCTGTAAAGATAGGCGGTTATAATTAGATTGTTTAGTTAGAGAATATCCATGGTGGCTGCCCATCTCTGTTCTATAATCAGCCTTTCATAGGCTGGTTCTCAAGACTGTCTATAAGGGCTTCCATTCAAGCCCACAAAGAATGAGTTCAATAGCTCCCAGCCTTGATGTCCCTGCATCTCTTGGCCCAAAGCTTGAATGGGCTATGGGAAGGCCCCAAAACTGGAAATTTGCATTGGGTCTGGACATGGCACCTAATCTGTGTGGTTTGACCCTAGCTCTTCATCTTCTTCATGTCTATTTGTGATGGTTGTGCCATCAATATGGTAAAGGGAAAATTTTGTAAAATAAAGGCCATTATTGTTATATGGTAAGCATTAGTGAGCTGTCATGCAACAAAGAACTCTTTTTTTCTGTGACTTGTGCTATGAAACCGAGTTCTTGTAGATGTGTCCTTGCAAGTGATAAATATTCAGCAAGTGTTGAGGTGCTCGCTATGTGAAAAGGAAGGCGAATCAGTGTTACATTACATTGATTTTGAGCATGCTCTAATGCCTAGCTGATTTGGGAATCTGGTTGACAAGCCAATGTTCAAGTACTAGGCGCTATGGCGCTGAAATGCCATACTCCCAAGAAAAGCTCCAACAACCTTCTACAAAAAGGTACCTGTACCCATAACCGACACAGCTGGGTAGGTAGAGAATACCTAGAGGCGCAAAACAACTCTCCCTAAGGAAGTCGGCAAAATAGCCCTATAACTTCGAGGGAAGGGGTGCCTCTTCACAAAGGGGGGTTCCCAGTGACATGCCCAGGCGACTGTTTACCAAAAACATAGTTCTCTGCAAAATTGTAAGACCATGTATGGGGGGGTGCATAAAAGTTGAAATAAGCATGTCTATGGGGAGTGGCAAGTTACGGTGGAGAACAAGTGCATTTGCTAGGAGCTTGAGGTTGCAATGGAGAAAATGAGGGTCATCGGAGATGATATGTGACAAAAATCATTGGATACTCCACTATGGAGTTCTTTATTGAACTTGAAGGCATTGCAAAGGCAGAAGAGATAGGTCAACATGGTGAGGAAAGAGTGTGGTGGATTATAATGTAACAAGGGACATCACCCTAGATATAGTTGAATGCCAGAAAATGGATCACGTAGCCTACTCCAAGCAGTTGTAATTTTACAGGTTTGTTCAGTTGACTAATGATGAAAACAAGAAATATTCTGTAGAGATATACTATTAAAAATCATTTAAGCTTCCAGTTCAGGTTTTTCCCTTCACCACCATGTGATCTAAGGCCAGATTATTTAGTGATTGCCTCAGTGAAATATGAATTTTCTGCCCAACAATGATTTCCTAGCACTACAACATTTGGACTAAGAGAATATTTGTGACTAACGGGGACAGACTACATGAATTTGTGTGGCCTTTGTTAGATGCTCTGTATGAGAACTTTCCCACTGCCCTGAACAATGTCTCCTTACATGTTTGTGTGAATAGATATCAATAGCTTGGGTTTTTATGGAGTGAGTTTATGCTTGTGTTGACATAGTGGTTGACATTTTATATTGTCTATGATACACACTGGGCTAGAGCTTGTTGATGTATTTAGTAGGCAGTTTTGGATTAACAGAATATGACACAGCCTAAAGGCCTTACTCTGTTTTTCAGTTTTATCTCTTCTATACAATAGAAGCCATCAGGATTTGGTACATTGGTCTTAGACTTGTTGAACTGGGAGGTGATTGCATAGGTGACATGGAGACAGACATGAAATGGGGAGTTAGATAAACGATAATGCATACTCTAAGAGGCTCTTTTAGAATAAGTAGGCAGTTTTGGATTAACAGAATATGACAGCCTAAAGGCCTTACTCTGTTTTTCAGTTTTATCTCTTCTATTCGATAGAAGCCATCAGGATTTGGTACATTGGTCTTAGACAATATTGTTGAACTGGGAGGTGATTGCATAGGTGACATGGAGACGGACATGAAATGGAGAGTTAGATAAACGATAATGCATACTCTAAGAGGCTCTTTTAGAATAAGTAGGCAGTTTTGGATTAACAGAATATGACAGCCTAAAGGCCTTACTCTGTTTTTCAGTTTTATCTCTTCTATTCGATAGAAGCCATCAGGATTTGGTACATTGGTCTTAGACAATATTGTTGAACTGGGAGGTGATTGCATAGGTGACATGGAGACAGACATGAAATGGGGAGTGAGATAAACGATAATGCATACTCTAAGAGGCTCTTTTAGAATAAGTAC
>JAJJMF010024560.1:1910-14886 GCA_022058775.1 Vitis hybrid cultivar
CGGATTCTACCATTTTTCGGCACTCACACTGATTCGACCCCTTTTCGGTACTCGTCCAGACAATTTTTCGATACTCGCACGGATTCTACCTTTTTCACGGTACTCGCCCAGATTCTACCATTTTTCGGCACTCACACTGATTCGACAACTTTTCAGTACTCGTCGAGACAGTTTTTCGATACTCGCACGGATTCTACCTTTTTCTCGGTACTCGTTCAGATTCTACCATTTTTCGGCACTCACATTGATTCGACCCCTTTTCGGTACTTGTCGAGACAGTTTTTCGATACTCGCACGGATTGTACCTTTTTCCCGGTACTCGTCCGGATTCTACCATTTTTCAGGACTCACACTAATTCGACCCCTTTTCGGTACTCGTCCAGATAGTTTTTCAATACTCGCACGGATTCTATTTTTTCCCGGTACTCGCCCGGATTCTACCATTTTTTGGAACTCACACTAATTCGACCTCTATTCGGTACTCGTCGAGACAGTTTTTTGAGACTCGCACGGACTCTACCTTTTTCCCGGTATTCGCTCGGATTCTACCATTTTTCGGCACTCACACTGATTCGACACCTTTTCGGTACTCGTCGAGACAGTTTTTCGATACTCGCACAGCCTCTACCTTTTTCCCGGTATTTGCCCGGATTCTACCATTTTTCAGGACTCACACTGATTCGACCTCTATTCGGTACTCGTGGAGACAGTTTTTCGATACTTGCCCGGATTCTACCATTTTTCGGCACTCACACTGATTCGACCCCATTTCGGTACTCATCGAGACAGTTTTTCGATATTCGCACGGTTTCTACCTTTTTCTCGGTACTCGCCCGTATTCTACCATTTTTCGGGACTCACAATGATTCGACCCCTTTTCGGTACATGTCCAGACAGTTTTTCAATACTTGCGCAGATTCTATCTTTTCCCGGTACTCGTCGGATTCTACCATTTTTCGGTACTCACACTGATTCGACCCCTATTCGGTACTCGTCGAGACAGTGTTTCGATACTCGCATGGGCACTACCTTTTCCCGATACTCGCCCGGATTCTACCATTTTTCGGCACACACTGATTCGACCCCTTTTCGTTACTCGTCGAGACAGTTTTTCGATACTCGCACGGATTCTACCTTTTTCCCGGTACTCGCCCGGATTCTACCATTTTTCGGCACTCACACTGATTCGACCCCTTTTCGGTACTCGTCGAAACAGTTTTTCGATACTCGCACGGATTTTACCTTTTTCCATGTGCTCGCCCGGATTCTACCATTTTTCGGCACTCACACTGATTCGACCCCTTTTCGGTACTCGTGGTGACAGTTTTTCGATACTCGCATGGATTCTACCTTTTCCCGGTACTCGCCCGGATTCTACCATTTTTCGGGACTCATATTGATTCGACCGCTTTTCGTTACTCGTCGAGACAGTTTTTCGATACTCGAACGGATTCTACCTTTTTCCCTGTACTCGCCTAGATTCTACCATTTTTCGGCACACACACTGATTCGACCCCATTTCGGTACTCGTCGAGACAGTTTTTCGATACTCGCACGGTTTCTACCTTTTTCCCGGTACTTGCCCGGATTCTACCATTTTTTGGCACTCACATTGATTCTACCCCTTTTCGGTACTCGTTGAGACATTTTTGCGATACTCGCACGGATTGTACCTTTTTCTCGGTACTCTCCCGGATTCTACCATTTTTCAGGACTCACACTGATTCGACCCCTTTTCGGTACTCGTCCAGACAGTTTTTGAATACTCGCACGGATTCTATTTTTTCCCGGTACTCGCCCGGATTCTACCATTTTTTGGTACTCACACTGATTCGACCCCTATTCGGTACTCATCGAGACAGTTTTTTGATACTCGCACGTACTCTACCTTTTTCCCGGTACTCGCCCGGATTCTACCATTTTTCGGCACTCACACTAATTTGACACCTTTTCGGTACTCGTCCAGACAGTTTTTCAATACTCGCACAAACTCTACCTTTTTCCCGGTACTCGCCCGGATTCTACCATTTTTCGGCACATACACTGATTCGACCCCTTTTCGGTACTCGTTGAGACAGTTTCTCGATACTCGCACGGATTCTACCTTTTGCCGGTACTCGCCCGGATTCTACCATTTTTCGGTACTCACACTGATTCGACCCGGTTTCGGGACTCGCTTGGACAGTTCTTTGATACTGGCACGGATTCTACCTTTTTCCGGATACTCGCCGGGATTTTACCATTTTTTGGGACTCACACTGGTTCGACCCCTTTTCGGTACTCGTGGAGACAATTTTTCGATACTCGCCCGGATGCTACCATTTTTCGGCACTCACATTGATTCGACCCCATTTCGGTACTCGTGGAGACAGTTTTTCGATACTCGCACGGTTTCTACCTTTTTCCCGGTACTCGCCCGGATTCTACCATTTTTCGGCACTCACATTGATTCGACCCCTTTTCGGTACTCGTCGAGACAGTTTTTCGATACTCATACGGATTGTATCTTTTTCCCGGTACTCGCCCGGATTCTACCATATTTCGGGACTCACACTGATTCGACCCCTTTTCGGTACTCGTCGAGACAGTTTTTCGATACTCCCATGGATTCTACCTTTTTCCCGGTACTTGCCCGGATTCTACCATTTTTCGGCACTCACATGATTACTACTCAAAAAGTGCTATTTGATAGCTTGTAATTAACTCTTTTAAACACTTTTGAGTAGTAGTTATTTCCTTTTAACCCAATTAACATGTTATGGCCCCTTTCAATCAATTCTAATCTAGTTGTGTTATGTTTTGGTGTTTTGGTAGCTTTTTGATCACGAAAGCAGTATGAGTTTGAGGAGAGTTATTGGGAATCCTTGGCAAAGCAATGGAAAGAGCAGAAGCATGAAGAACCAAAGCTTTGAAGTCCTTTGCTATAAGCAAATTCGGAATGCAAGGAGGGGAAGCAAAGAGAAATCTGCCATGAAGCATTCTTGATGACAATCGTGTCAGCCACTTTTGGAGCACTTCCTGAAGTCCAATTTATGCATGCTATAATTGGGAAGTCAACAATCCAATGCTTCAAACGGTGTGCAATTCGGAGTTGAAATGAAGGAGTTACAGCCATTGGAAGCCGATCACTCCAAGCTGAAGGAAGACTTTTGCACAATGCTGCGAAATCACCCTTTTGTTGCGGAATGATTTCACAGCCTTTTTGCACAGTGCTATGGAATTCCTCCTAAAGTTTCACGACGTGATGGAAGCCAAACACCGCAAGATGGAAGCCAACTTCGCAGCGCTGCGGAATCAGCCATTTGCTGCGAAGCGATTTCGCAGCCCTTTTTGTGTGTCTGCGAAATCTCGCAGACCTCGTTTTCACCTGTGAAATGGTCCTTAGTGCTTCCCGATATTTGTAACCGACATTTGGAGATATTTTTCTTCAGATTTTTGTTGTCTAAATCCCTAAATTCTCCTTGTATCCCACCAATTATAGGATTCCTTAGCTTTTAAGTTAAGAAAAAGGGTAAATATCCATGTAATAGCTATTAATGTAATTTGGATATAAATAGAGCCCGAGGAGCCTGTTCTGAGGGTGATGAACCTTTTGTAAAAGTTTCAAAGGAAGTAAAATACAGAGCTTGAGCTCTGCTTTACCTTCTCACTTTGATTGTATTTTTTTATTTACTAAGTTATGCACTCTCTGAGGAGCTTTCCCTAGAGAATGAGTAACTAAACCTTTAGTTCCTTGGAGCTAAGGTTGCCGGGAAAGGTTCCAAGTGCAAGAGTTAGTAGCTTTGTGGTTTCAGCTATGAATGAGAAGAAAGTGTGTCCCGTGAATGGTTTCTATATTTTTAGTTAACTTAAAATGCCTTGGAGTCACCTGGGCCAACACTTGGTAAGGCAAGTGATCTCCGTCCATGGAGATTCACTAGTTTACCCCTTACGAGCCTCTGGGAGGTGACTTGAAGGTAGGATTTTCTAGAATAGCTAACACTTGGTAAGCTTTTGGACTCCAAGGAGACATCCATTAGTTATCTCTTGCGAGCTTTTGACGGGTAATCCAAGGTTAAAGATCACCTTGAATGGTAAAGGCTAAGTGAGAGGCTCGAACCATTGCAAGTTGCATCAGTGAGAGAGAATCAGAGCTGAAATCCAATTAAGGGATGCATTTGTGCAGCACCTGTTAGAGAATTGACTTTATGTTAATTCTCTAATACGAGGAAATGAACCAACTGACCCGGAGCTATGCTTTTGCATGAGGAACCTCCCCTGTGAACCTAAATCTCCAAGGAATGTTTTTCTTCATAAGTAATTTTCATCACTTGCTGTGTTGTTAATCTAAGTCCAAACCTTTTTCAACCAAAGTTTGTGTTTTATTTCTTAAGCTAATCTTGAAATGAAACAACACCAATTCACTTTGAATTGGTATCATTTTCAGTTTGGAAACCCTTCCCAGTGAATGATCCTAGAGCCACTATGCTATAGTAGCTTTGTCTTTGCTACCCTAGTTTATGGTGTAATAGGTTATAAATTTTGTTGATTACTTCCTCAATCAAGGAGCACCAGCTGGACATGAATCAGCTGAGACACCAATTAGGCATGAATCAAATGGCGCCGTTGCCGGGGATGGTGTCAAGTTTATAAGTGATGCTATTTCATTGTACTTGTGATTTTCATCACAAGTTTGGTAACGTTTCTTTCACTTTATTAATTTTCATTTTTTTTTTCGTTTTATTGACTCATAATCTAAATTTAGCTTTTAAATTCAGCTTAGCTTTATTTTGTTTTTTGGAGCCCTGTTTTCTTTTGTTGTCCTTTGTTTTCATTTTAGTTTCAGATAAATATTAGTTGTGTATGCCAAAGTGGATACGTGGCAGTGGAGGAAGGCTTGTTAAAAGTGATACACCTCATACTAAGGAATTGGAATTGGGCTTGAATATCATGGAAACTACGCCTGAAGATCAGCATAGTCACCAAGGTCGTCAAGACAATCTCAATGAATTTAGATCAATGAGGGACTGCATGCATCCACCTCGTATGAGTGCACCGTCATGTATAGTACCTCCTACAGAGCAGCTAGTGATCAGACCGTATATTGTTCCACTTCTACCAAATTTCCATGGGATGGAAAGTGAGAATCCCTATGCACATATCAAGGAATTTGAAGATGTTTGTAATACATTCCAAGAGGGAGAAGCTTCAATCGATTTGATGAGGATTAAGTTATTTCCTTTTACTTTAAAGGATAAAGCCAAAATTTGGCTTAATTCTTTAAGGCCGAGGAGTATCCGTACTTGGACTGACTTACAAGCTGAATTCCTTAAGAAAATTTTCCCTACTCATAGAACAAATGGCTTGAAAAGGCAAATTTCAAACTTCTCAGCTAAAGAGAATGAGAAATTCTATGAGTGTTGGGAAAGATATATGGAAGCTATAAATGCTTGTCCTCACCATGGTTTTGATACTTGGCTATTGGTGAGCTATTTTTATGATGGGATGTCGTCCTCTATGAAGCAACTCCTAGAAACAATGTGTGGAGGAGATTTCATGAGCAAAAATCCTGAGGAAGCTATGGATTTCTTGAATTATGTGGCTGAAGTTTCAAGGGGATGGGATGAACCGATCAAAGGAGAAGTGGGAAAGATGAAGTCTCAACTTAGTGCTTTCAATGCTAAGGCTGGGATGTATACCTTGAAAGAAGAGGATGATACGAAAGCAAAGTTTGCAGCTGTGACAAGAAGATTGGAGGAGCTGGAACTGAAAAAGATGCATGAAGTGCAAGCTGTTGCTGAAGCACCAGTGCAAGTGAAGCTTTGTCCTAATTGTCAATCATATGAACACTTGGTGGAGGAATGCCCTACAATTTCAGCTGAAAGGGAAATGTTTGGAGATCAGGTAAATGTTGTTGGACAATTCAAGTCCAATAACAATGCGCCCTATGGAAATACTTACAACTCAAGTTGGAGGAATCATCCAAATTTTTCATGGAAGCCTAGAGCACCTCAGTACCAACAGCCAGATCAACCATCTCAACAATCTCAACAATCTTCAAGTCTTGAACAAGCAATTTTGAATCTCAGCAAGGTAGTGGGAGATTTTGTTGGAGAACAAAAAGCCATCAATTCTCAACTTAATCAAAGAATTGACAGAGTAGAGAGTACTCTGAACAAAAGGATGGATGGAATGCAAAATGATATAACCCAAAAGATAGATAATCTCCAATACTCAATATCAAGGCTCACAAATTTGAATACAGTGCAAGAAAAGGGAAGATTTCCTTCTCAACCCCACCAAAACCCCAAGGGTGTCCATGAAGTGGAAAGCCATGAGGGAGAATCATCACAGATGAAAGATGTCAAAGCCTTGATCACTCTAAGGAGTGGTAAAAAAATTGAGCAGCCACCACCTAAGCCACATGTTGAGGAAGAAGATGAGACAATGAAAGGGGAGGAAATGGAAGACAAAAAGGGGGAGATCAGTGAAAAGAAAAAGGACTATGAGTCAACAATGAATGCAAATCCAGAGAAGGAACTTCTGAAGGAAGAAATGCTGAAGAAATCAACTTTTCCACCTTTTCCTCAAGCATTGCATGGGAAAAAGGGGATTAGAAATGCAGTTGAAATTCTTGAAGTATTGAGACAAGTTAAAGTCAATATCCCACTGTTGGATATGATTAAACAAGTTCCAACATATGCAAAATTCCTAAAGGACTTGTGTACTATCAAAAGAGGGTTGACTGTAAATAAGAAAGCCTTCTTGACTGAGCAAGTAAGTGCAATCTTACAATGTAAGTCCCCTTTGAAGTACAAAGATCTGGGAAGTCCTACCATTTCAGTCATGGTTAGAGGAAAGGTAGTGGAGAAAGCTTTATTGGACTTGGGAGCAAGTGTGAATTTGCTTCCATATACTGTCTACAAGCAATTGGGACTTGGTGAGTTGAAGCCAACAACAATCACTCTATCTCTAGTAGATAGATCAGTAAAAATTCCCAGAGGAGTAATTGAGGATGTCTTGGTTCAAATTGATAATTTCTACTATCCGGTGGATTTTATTGTTCTTGATACGGATCCTACTGTAAAGGAAGCTAATTTAGTTCCTATCATCCTTGGAAGACCATTCCTTGCTACCTCAAATGCAATCATCAACTGTAGGAATGGGCTCATGCAACTCACTTTTGGCAACATGACACTTGATCTCAACATTTTTTATATGTCTAAAAAGCAAATCACTCCGGAAGAAGAAAAGGGTCCAGAAGAGGTGTGTATTATTGACACTCTAGTAGAGGAGCACTGTAATCAGAATATGCAAGACAAGCTGAATGAAAGTTTTGCGGATTGTGAGGAAGGTTTGTCTGAACCCCCTAATGAGCTTGCTACTTTACAAAGTTGGAGGAGGATAGAAGAGATTCTACCTTTGTTCGATAAAGAAGAAGGAGCAGATGCTGAAAAAGAGATCCCAAAACTCAATTTGAAGCCTCTACCCGTGGAGCTGAAATATACATACCTTGAAGAAAATAATCAATGTCCTGTTGTAATATCTTCATCTCTGACCAGTCATCAAGAGAAGTGTTTAATGGAAGTTCTCAAGAGGTGTAAAAAAGCAATAGGATGACAAATATCTGATTTAAAAGGCATTAGTCCTTTAGTTTGCACGCATCATATATATATGGAGGAGGAAGCTAAGCCAATTCGACAACTTCAAAGAAGATTGAATCCTCATTTACAAGAGGTTGTGCGAGCTGAGGTGCTGAAATTACTTCAAGTAGGTATTATTTACCCTATATCTGATAGCTCTTGGGTGAGTCCTACACAAGTGGTACCAAAGAAGTCCGGGATCACTGTGGTTCAGAATGAAGAAGGAGAAGAAATCACTACACGCCTCACTTCAGGGTGGAGGGTGTGTATTGATTATAGAAAGTTGAATGCAGTAACCAGGAAAGATCATTTTCCATTGCCATTTATTGATCAAGTGTTGGAGAGAGTCTCTGGCCATCCGTTCTATTATTTTTTGGACGGGTATTCAGGGTATTTTCAAATTGAAATTGCGGTGGAAGATCAGGAAAAGACCACTTTTACATGTCCATTTGGAACATATGCTTACAGAAGATTGCCTTTTGGTTTATGCAATGCACCTGCAACATTCCAAAGATGTATGTTGAGTATCTTCAGTGATATGGTGGAGCGAATTATGGAGGTTTTCATGGATGACATCACCGTATATGGAGGTACATTTGAGGAATGCTTAGTCAATTTGGAAGCGGTTCTTCACAGATGCATTGAAAAAGACTTGGTGCTCAATTGGGAGAAATGCCATTTTATGGTACGTCAAGGAATTGTCCTTGGCCATATCATCTCCGAAAAGGGCATTGAAGTTGATAAAGCAAAGGTGGAGCTTATCGTCAAACTACCATCCCCAACAACTGTAAAAGGAGTAAGGCAGTTCCTTGGCCATGCAGGCTTCTATAGGAGGTTCATCAAAGATTTTTCAAAGCTTTCAAAACCTCTTTGTGAGCTGTTAGCTAAGGATGCTAAGTTTATATGGGATGAAAGATGTCAAAATAGCTTTGACCAACTGAAGAAATTTTTAACAACAACTCCAATAGTGAGGGCCCCTAACTGGCAACTACCTTTTAAACTAATGTGTGATGCCAGTGACTTTGCTATAGGAGCTGCGCTTGGTCAAAGAGAAGATGGGAAGCCCTATGTGATCTACTATGCAAGCAAAACATTAAACGAAGCTCAAAGGAACTACACAACTACAGAGAAAGAATTGTTAGCTGTGGTATTTGCCTTGGACAAATTTCGTGCTTATTTGGTAGGGTCTTTCATCATTGTTTTCACTGACCATTCAGCCTTGAAGTATTTATTGACAAAGCAAGATGCAAAAGCAAGATGCAAAAGCAAGGTTGATAAGATGGATTCTTTTGTTACAAGAATTCGATCTTCAAATCAGAGATAAGAAAGGAGTGGAGAATGTGGTAGCTGACCACCTCTCAAGGTTAGCTATAGCACATAATTCCCATGCCTTGCCTATTAATGATGATTTTCCTGAGGAATCACTTATGTTTCTAGTAAAAACTCCTTGGTATGCTCATATTGCTAATTATCTAGTTACTGGTGAAATTCCAAGTGAGTGGAATGCACAGGACAGGAAGCACTTCTTTGCAAAAATCCATGCTTATTATTGGGAAGAGCCTTTCCTTTTTAAATATTGTGCAGATCAGATCATAAGGAAGTGTGTGCCGAAAGAAGAGCAACAAGGAATTCTAAACCATTGTCATGAGAATGCATGTGGAGGCCACTTTGCCTCTTAGAAAACAGCTATGAAGGTGTTGCAATCAGGGTTTACTTGACCATCTCTTTTCAAAGATGCCCACATCATGTGTAGAAGTTGTGATAGATGCCAAAGGCTTGGAAAGCTGACAAAAAGAAATCAAATGCCCATGAACCCTATACTAATAGTTGAGCTATTTGATGTATGGGGCATTGACTTCTTGGGACCTTTTCCAATGTCTTTTGGTAATTCTTACATCTTGGTGGGGGTGGATTATGTTTCTAAATGGGTTGAGGCAGTCCCCTGTAAACAAAATGATCATAGAGTGGTTCTCAAGTTTCTGAAAGAGAACATTTTTTCAAGATTCGGGGTGCCCAAAGCTATAATCAATGATGGAGGTTCTCATTTTTGCAACAAGCCATTTGAAAGTTTATTAGCCAAGTATGGGGTGAAGCATAAGGTAGCTACACCTTATCATCCACAGACTTCCGGGCAAGTTGAGCTAGCAAACAGGGAGATAAAGAACATATTGATGAAAGTGGTGAGTTCAAGCAGAAAGGATTGGTCTATTAAGCTTCATGATTCATTATGGGCGTATAGAACAGCTTATAAGACTATTCTTGGCATGTCCCCCTATCGTCTTGTCTATGGCAAAGCATGTCATCTCCCTGTGGAAGTTGAATACAAAGCTTGGTGGGCAATCAAAAAGCTGAATATGGACTTGATCAGGGCCGGGGCAAAGAGGTGCTTAGACCTTAATGAGATGGAGGAATTGAGAAATGATGCTTATATCAATTCCAAAGTTGCAAAACAGAGGATGAAGAAGTGGCATGATCAACTAATTTCTAACAAGGAATTTCAAAAAGGACAAAGAGTTCTACTCTATGACACAAGACTCCATATATTTCCTGGAAAGCTCAAGTCAAGATGGATAGGTCCTTTCATTATTCATCAAGTACATATCAATGGGGTAGTGGAATTATTGAATTCAAATGGCAAATACACCTTTAAAGTCAATGGATATCGTCTCAAGCCATTCATGGAGCCGTTCAAACCAGAAAAGGAGGAAATTAACCTCCTTAAGCCACAAAAAGCTTAAGCAAATAAGGGTTTGATGGACTTGGTTTCACCAAAGTCCAAATTTTTTGTAAATTTTGTAAATTTTAAAGTTTATTTCTATTTTTGATCTTAATATTTGATCTTAAATTGTGTGTTTTTATGTAATTTCATCTTTTTGAATGATCTCAGGTGGAAGAAAATGCAAAGAAATTGAAAGGAAGAAATCGGAGAGAAATCGGAGCAAAAACAGAGTGAAAACAGAGGAGAAAAAGAGCTCTGCGAGATCTCGCAGCCAAAGAGGAATTCTTTGCGAAAACGGCCATTTGTTGCGAAATCATTTCGCAACACTTTTGAATCCTCTGCAAAAGTTTTCGCAGCTGCGAATCCAAGAATGGCACACGAGTGCCACTCCGCAGCACAGAAGCCCCCATTTCGCAGCTGCGAAAGCGGCTGCGAAGCTCTAAGGCATAAAAAACCCCAATTTCGCAGTAATAACTCCATTTCGAAGGGTGTTTCGCAGCTGCAAAACCGATTTTTGGCACACGAGCGCCATTCCGCGGTACAGTGACTCCAATTTTGCAGCTGCGAAGTGGGCTGCGAAAGTGGTTTTCTTCTGCGAAACCCCCATTTTTGCTGCGGAATCAGCTTTCTTCTGTGAAACCCAAGATGACCTTTAATATTCCGTTATTTTTTTATAAATACCGGTCATTTGAGCTACGAAAGCGTTTCAGAAAGGGGAAAAGTCGCAGCAACCGTCCGTTCACCTCCTCTCCAAAGCCCGACGTCGCGCGCACCTCCGGTCATCCCTTCCGATCATCACCGCCGCCCAAACCTCATCAATTCGTAATGGCACGAACCAGAGGAGCCAAGTCTTCCTCTCATTCCGCCCAAAAGCGAACGCCGCGTGAGGCGCCTGTTCAAGCCTCTTCCTCTGAGCCGCGGCGGCCAGAAGCTGCTGCACCATCGGCCAAGCTCGCACCACAGAAGCGCCCAGCCAAGCCCATAGTTCAGACGCCTCCGGTGAGGCATTATCTCACCAGGTCAGGGGGCCGTCCCCTGCAAAAAAGAGCCAGAGTCGAAAGCTCTAAGCCCATCGACTTGACAGGGCAGTCCCCTGTTCCCTTTCCAGAGCCCTCTCCGGTGCCATTTCCGGCACCGCCGGCGAAGCCTCAAGCAAGCCAGCCGCCACCTTCTGAGCCCAAAATTCCGTCTGGGACAGCTCCTGAAGTGATAATCAGGCGTCCGTTGCTCACTCAACCACCAATTGAAGGCAATTTGGACTGTCGAGCTCGGCCATTTCACTCTGAGCTGTGTTTTGACACAACCGCCTTCCAATTACGGCCGGAGCTTGAAGGGTCATTCCAATTGCTGCGCAGACATCGCATGGAACAGCTGCTGACCCCACGAGACTTCTTCTATCCCAGAGTAGCCATGGATTTTTATCAATCCATGACTACTTAGCAAGTCAGAGATCCTACCTTAATCCATTTTACTATTGATGGACGACATGGCATTCTTGGAGCTCGTCATATAGCAGAGGCCCTGCATATACCATACGAGCCAAGCCATTTTGATGATTTCCGAGCATGGGCTAGTCCTTCTCAGCTGGAGATGGTGCATATCCTGTCCAGAGGAGCCTATACAAATCCACATCTGTTGAGGGGGGAACTTCCTCCAAGGATGTTTCTCATTGATGCACTCTTGCGTCATAATATTTATCCCCTGTAGCACTGGACTCAGAGGAGAGGAGTTCTGTTGGAGGCCCTGTTCAGGATTTTTGAGGGATACTTTTTTGGCCCTCACCACCTGATTATGGCTGCCCTTCTCTACTTTGAAGAGAAGGTGCATAAGAAGAAGTTGCCACGAGCTAATGCCATTCCACTTCTCTTTCCGAGGCTGCTATGTCAGATTCTTGAGCATCTGGGGTATCCATCAGAGCCTCAGCTGGAGCGCAAGTAGATATGTCGAGAGGTGTTTACTTTCGACAAGTGGAGCAACATGACAGCGTATAGAATGGAGCAGCCAGAGCTTCCACAGCCAGCTCAGATACCAGCTGCAAGGAGAGCATCTCCACGTCTTATACATGAGGGTATACCTATTGCTTCTCCTACCATAGCCAGAGCCCCTCCAGTCCCTCCAGTTACTCCAGCACAGCCCTCCACTTCAGCTGAACCAAGGATGGCTATCCCTATTTCTGAGTATAGGGATTTATGCCAGGCATTGCAGACCTTGACCGCCTCTCAGAGCAGCCTTGCTCAGGAGATGGCAGCTATGCGAGCTCGCCAGGAGTAGATGATGACTACCCAGGCTCAGCACACTGCCATCTTGAGCCAACTTCAGCATCATCTCGGTCTCCCAGCAACTACTGAGCAGCACACTCCAACCACTGCAGTGCCATATTCACAGGCCACAGAGCCTCAGGCCCCTCCAGAGTTAGCCACCCAAGAGGTAGAGCCATCTGCCTAAGTCATCAGCTCCAGCATCATCCTCCTATCTGATCATATATATATCTATTATATATTTCTTTTATGTATTTCGTTAGCCATATATGAAATCCCCGCATTTTGATATCATATATGGGGATTTCTTGGATTGCTTGTATTACTTTCTTTCCAATTGTACTCAAATGATTAAAGTAATACAAATCTAGTTTTTT
>JAJJMF010024563.1:0-12897 GCA_022058775.1 Vitis hybrid cultivar
ATCATTGAGAGCTTGTTAATCTTTCCCAGTGGACGATCCTAGAGCCAGTATACTATAGTAGCTTTTTTTTTGCTACCCTAGTATATGGTGTTATAGGTTATAAATTTTGTTGATCACTCCCTCAATCAAGGAGCACCAGCTGGACACAAATCAGCTGAGACACCAATTGGGCACGAATCAAATGGCGCCGCTGCCAGGAAATGAGGAAGCAAGTTTATATTGATACCATTTTTGAGCACTTGTGATTTTCATCACAAGTTGGTAAAGTTTCTTTCACTTTACTAATTTTCATTCTTTCTTTGTTTATTCATAATCTAAGTTTATCTTTTTAAATTTAGCCTAGTTTAATTTTGTTGTTGTAGCCCTGTTTCTCTTGTTGTCCTCTGTTTTCATTTTTTGTTGCAGAAAGATACTAGTTGTGTATGCCAAAGTGGATACGAGACATTGGAGGAAGGCTTGTTAAGTGTGATACACCTCAGAGAAAAGAATTCGAAGTAATCTTGAATATCATGGAAGCTACACCTGAAGATCAGCATAGTCACCAAGGTCGTCAAGATAACCTCAATGAATTCAGATCAATGAGGGACCGCATGCATCCACCTCGTATGAGTGCACCATCATGCATAATGCCCCCTACAGAGCAGCTAGTGATCAGACCGTATCTTGTTCCACTTCTACCAACTTTCCATGGGATGGAAAGTGAGAATCCGTATGCACACATCAAGGAATTTGAAGATGTTTGTAATACATTCCAAGAGGGAGGAGCTTCAATTGATTTGATGAGGCTTAAGTTATTTCCTTTTATTTTAAAGGATAAGGCCAAAATTTGGCTTAATTCTTTAAGGCCAAGGAGTATCCGCTCTTGGACTGATTTACAAGCTGAATTCCTCAAGAAATTTTTTCCTACTCATAGAACAAATGGCTTGAAAAGACAAATTTCAAACTTCTCAGCTAAAGAGAATGAGAAATTCTATGAGTGTTGGGAGAGATACATGGAAGCTATAAATGCTTGTCCTCACCATGGCTTTGATACTTGGCTATTGGTGAGTTATTTCTATGATGGTATGTCCTCCTCAATGAAGCAACTCCTCGAGACAATGTGTGGAGGAGATTTCATGAGCAAAAATCCAGAGGAAGCTATGGATTTCTTGAGCTATGTAGCTGATGTTTCAAGGGGATGGGATGAACCAACTAAAGGAGAAGTGGAAAAGATGAAGTCTCAGTTGAATGCTTACAATGCAAAGGCTGGGATGTATACCTTGAAAGAAGATGATGATATGAAAGCAAAGTTGGCAGCTATGACAAGAAGATTGGAGGAGCTGGAGCTGAAAAGAATACATGAAGTGCAAGCTGTTGCTGAAGCACCAGTGCAAGTGAAGCTGTGTCCCAATTGTCAATCATATGAACATTTGGTAGAGGAATGCCCTGCAATTTCAGCTGAAAGGGAAATGTATAGAGATCAAGCAAATGTTGTTGGACAATTTAGGCCCAATAACAATGCTCCTTATGGAAATACCTACAACTCAAGTTGGAGGAATCATCCAAATTTCTCATGGAAGGCCAGAGCAACTCAATACCAACAGCCGGATCCACCATCTCAACAATCTTCAAGTATTGAACAAGCAGTAGCCAATCTCACTAAGGTAATGGGAGATTTTATTGAAAAGCAAGAAGCCACTAATGCTCGAGTCGATCAAAGAATTGATAGAGTGGAGAGTATGTTGAATAAAAGGATGGATGGAATGCAAAATGATATGAACCAAAAATTTGATAACATCCAGTATTCAATTTCAAGGCTTACAAATTTGAATACACTGCAAGAAAAGGGAAGATTTCCTTCTCAACCTCATCAAAATCCCAAAGGTGTCCATGAAGTGGAAAGCCAAGAGGGAGAATCATCATAGGTGAAGGATGTCAAAGCTTTGATCACTCTAAGGAGTGGTAAAAAAATTGAGCAGCCAACACCCAAGTCACATGTTGAGAAAGAAGAAGAGATAAAGAAAGGGAAGGAAATGGAAGATAAAGAGAGTGAGATCAGTGAAGAAAAGAAGGACTTTGATGCAACAAGGAAAGTAATTCCAGAGAAGGAGCTTCTGAAGGAAGAAATGCTGAAGAAATCAACTTCTCCACCTTTTCCTCAAGCATTACATGGGAAAAAGGGGATTAGAAATGCAGCTGAAATCCTTGAAGTATTGAGACAAGTGAAAGTTAATATTCCACTGCTGGATATGATCAAACAAGTTCCAACATATGCAAAATTCCTAAAGGACTTGTGTACTATCAAGAGAGGGTTGACTGTAAACAAGAAAGCCTTCTTGACTGAGCAAGTAAGTGCAATCTTATAATGTAAGTCTCCTTTGAAGTACAAAGACCCGGGAAGTCCTACCATTTCAGTCATGATTGGAGGAAAGGTAGTGGAGAAAGCCTTGCTAGATTTGGGAGCAAGTGTGAATTTGCTTCCATACTCTGTCTACAAGCAATTAGGACTTGGAGAGTTGAAGCCAACAACAATCACTCTATCTCTGGCAGACAGATCAGTGAAAATTCCAAGAGGGGTAATTGAGGATGTATTGGTTCAAGTAGATAATTTCTACTATCCAGTAGATTTTATTGTTCTTGATACAGATCCTACTGTAAAGGAAGCTAATTTAGTTCCTATCATCCTCGGAAGGCCATTTCTTGCAACTTCAAATGCAATCATCAACTGCAGGAATGGGCTTATGCAACTCACTTTTGGCAACATGACACTGGATCTCAATATTTTTTATATGTCTAAAAAGCAAATCACTCCGGAAGAAGAAGAAGGACCAGAAGAGTTATGCATTATTGATACTTTGGTGGAGGAACACTGTAATCAAAATATGCAAGACAAGTTGAATAAAAGTCTTGTGAATTTTGAGGAAGGTTTTTCTGAATCTCCTATTGGGCTTGCTACTCTACAAAGTTGGAGAAAGATAGAAGAAATTTTACCTTTGTTCAATAAGGAAGAGGAGACAGTTGCTGAAAAAGAAATTCCAAAACTCAATCTGAAGCCTTTACCTGTGGAGCTGAAATATACATATCTTGAAGAAAATAATCAATGTCCTGTTGTGATATCTTCATCTCTGACCAGTCATCAAGAGAATTGTTTAATGGAAGTTCTCAGGAGGTGTAAGAAGGCAATAGGATGACAAATATCTGACTTGAAAAGCATTAGTCCTTTAGTTTGTACTCATCATATATATATGGAGGAGGAAGCAAAGCCAATTCGTCAATTTCAAAGAAGGTTGAATCCTCATCTACAAGAGGTGGTGCGAGCTGAGGTGCTGAAGCTACTTCAAGCAGGAATCATTTACCCTATATCTGATAGCCCTTGGGTGAGTCCTACTCAAGTGGTACCAAAGAAGTCAGGGATCATAGTGGTTCAAAATGAAAAAGGGGAAGAAATTACTACACGCCTCACTTCAGGTTGGAGGGTGTGTATTGATTATAGAAAGCTGAATGCTGTAACCAGGAAAGATCATTTTCCATTGCCATTTATTGACCAAGTGCTGGAGAGAGTCTCTGGACATCCATTCTATTGTTTCTTGGATGGGTATTCAGGGTATTTTCAGATTGAAATTGATTTGGCAGATCAAGAAAAAACCACTTTTACATGTCCATTTGGAACATATGCTTATAGAAGAATGCCTTTTGGTTTATGCAATGCACCTGCTACATTTCAAAGATGTATGTTGAGTATTTTCAGTGATATGGTGGAGCGAATTATGGAGGTTTTCATGGATGACATCACCGTATATGGAGGTACATTTGAGGAATGCTTGGTTAATTTGGAAGCAGTTCTTCATAGATGCATTGAAAAAGACCTGGTGCTTAATTGGGAGAAATGCCATTTTATGGTACGTCAAGGAATTGTCCTTGGCCATATCATCTCTGAAAAAGGCATTGAAGTTGATAAAGCAAAGGTGGAGCTTATTGTCAAATTACCATCTCCAACAACTGTAAAAGGAGTAAGGCAGTTCCTTGGCCATGCAGGGTTCTATAGGAGGTTTATAAAAGGTTTTTCAAGTCTTTCAAAACCTCTTTGTGAGCTGTTAGCTAAGGATGCTAAGTTTATATGGGATGAAAGGTGTCAAAATAGCTTTGATCAACTGAAGAAATTTTTAACAACAACTCCAATAGTGAGAGGCCCTAACTGGCAATTACCTTTTGAATTGATGTGTGATGCCAGTGACTTTGCTATAAGAGCTGTGCTTGGCCAAAGAGAAGATGGGAAGCCCTATGTGATTTACTGTGCAAGTAAAACACTAAATGAAGCTCAGAGGAACTACACAACTACAGAGAAAGAATTGTTAGCTGTGGTATTTGCTTTGGACAAATTTCGTGCTTATTTAGTGGGGTCCTTCATCGTTGTTTTTACTGACCATTCAGCTTTGAAGTATTTATTGACAAAGCAAGATGCAAAAGCAAGGTTGATTAGATGGATTCTTTTGTTACAAGAATTCGATCTTCAAATCAAAGATAAAAAAGGAGTGGAGAATGTGGTAGCTGACCACTTGTCAAGGTTAGTTATAGCACATAATTCCCATCCCTTGCCTATCAATGATGATTTTCCTGAAGAATCACTCATGTTTCTAGTGAAAACTCCTTGGTATGCTCATATTGCTAATTATTTAGTAACTGGAGAAATTCCAAGTGAGTGGAATGCACAGGACACGAAACACTTCTTTGCCAAAATTCATTCTTATTATTGGGAAGAGTCTTTTCTCTTTAAGTATTGTGCAGATCAGATTATTAGGAAGTGTGTCCCTGAAGATGAGCAACAAGGGATTCTATCTCATTGTCATGAGAATGCATGTGGAGGGCACTTTGCCTCTCAGAAAACAGCCATGAAGGTATTGCAATCAGGGTTTACTTGGCCATCTCTTTTTAAAGATGCCCACATCATGTGTAGGAGTTGTGACAGATGCCAAAGGCTTGGAAAGCTAACAAAAAGAAATCAAATGCCTATGAACCCCATTCTAATAGTTGAGTTATTTGATGTATGGGGTATTGACTTCATGGGACCTTTCCCAATGTCTTTTAGTAATTCTTACATTTTGGTGGGGGTGGATTATGTTTCTAAATGGGTTGAGACACTCCCTTGTAAACAAAATGATCACAGGGTGGTTCTCAAGTTTCTTAAAGAGAACATTTTCTCAAGATTTGGGGTGCCTAAGGCCATAATCAGTGATGGAGGTGCTCATTTTTGCAACAAACCTTTTGAAGCCCTGTTATCCAAGTATGGAGTGAAGCATAAGGTGGCCACACCTTATCATCCTCAGACTTCCGGGCAAGTTGAGCTAGCTAACAGGGAAATAAAGAACATCTTGATGAAAGTGGTGAATTCCAACAGAAAGGATTGGTCTATTAGGCTTCATGATTCATTGTGGGCATATAGAACAGCTTATAAGACTATTCTTGGCATGTCTCCCTATCGTCTTGTCTATGGCAAAGCATGCCATCTCCCTATGGAAGTTGAATACAAAGCTTGGTGGGCAATAAAGAAGCTGAATATGGACTTGATCAAGGCAGGAGAAAAGAGATATCTAGACCTTAATGAGATGGAGGAATTAAGAAATAATGCTTATATCAATTCCAAAGTTGCAAAACAGAGGATGAAGAAGTGGCATGATCAACTCATCTCCAACAAGGAATTTCAAGAAGGGCAAAGAGTTTTACTGTATGACACAAGACTCCATATCTTTCCTGGGAAGCTCAAGTCAAGGTGGATAGGACCATTCATAATTCACCGAGTATGGTCCAATGGAGTGGTGGAATTATTGAATTCCAATGGCAAGGATAGCTTCAAAGTCAATGGACATCGTCTCAAGCCATTCATGGAGCCATTCAAACCAGAAAAGGAGGAGATCAACCTCCTTGAGCCTCAAAAAGCCTAAGCAAAGAAGGGTTTGCTGGACGTGGTTTTACCACAGTCCAAATTTTTTGTAAATTTTGTAAATTTTCAAGTTGATTCCATACATTTGATCTTAGTTTTTGATCTTAAATCATGTTTTTAGGTGTGTTTTAATCTTTTTGAATGATCCCAAGTGGAAGAAATTTCAAGGAGATTGAAAGAAAAAAAATCGGGTCGAAATCGGAGCCAAAACAAAGCAAAAACAGGGGAAAAACAGAGCTCTGCGAAATTTCGCAGAGTGAAGGAAACTTCTGCGAAATGAGCATTTTGTTGCCAAACCATTCCGCAACACTGTAGAAGTCTCTGTGAGGGTATTTCGCAGCTGCGAAAGCAAATTTGGCACACGAGTGCCACTTCGCAGTACAGTAGCATCCATTTGGCAGCTGCGAAACGCATTGCAAAGTGGAAAAGCGTGATTTCGCACCAAAGTCCCATTCCGCAGGGTATTTCGCAATTGCGAAAGTGGTTTTGGCACACAAGTGCCACTTCGCAGCACAGGAACTCTCATTTCGCAGCTGCGAAATGCACTGCGAAGTTGCTGCGAAAATGGCATTTTGCTGCGAAATTGGCGTTTTGTTGCGAAACTTAAATTGACCCTTAGGCTTCCGTTTTTCCTATTTATACCGGTCATTTGAGCTGCGAAAAGGGTTTCAAAAATCAGAGCGCCATTCTCGCAAGTTGTTCGTCTTCTTCAGTGAGCCACGCCGTCCAAGCCTCCGGTTATCTTCTCCGATCAGCAACGCCGGCCAAAGTTCGATAGCCCGAAATGGTGCGAACACGAGGGGCTAAATCTTCATCTCCTTCAAATCGCAAGAAGAGTCTGCGAAAGGAGCCAGTTCCAGATTCTGCTCCAAAACCTTCGCAGCCGAAAGCAATTCCTCCCCCGGTGAAGCCAGCGCCGCCAAAGCCTCCGGCAAAATGATACCTTACCAGGTCGGGAGGTCGGCCGCTGCAAAAGAAGCCCAGGGTGGAGAGCTCAGAACCCGTCGATTTGACTGAGCAATCTCCAGAGCCTTCGCCAATTCCATCACCGGTTCCAACTCCAGTGTCATCTCCAGTTCCCTCGCCGAGTCCCCTGCCAGTTCCGTCGCCGGTACCATCTCCGGCGCCGCAAGAAAAATCTCAGGAGCCTCCAGCGCCACTTCCTGAGCCCTAAATTCCATCCGAAACAGCTCTGGAAGAAGTAATCCGGAGGCCAATGCTACCTCAACCCCTAATTGAGGGAAACTTGGATTGTCGAACACGGTCATTCCATTCCGAGCTATGCTTCGACTTACCGGCATTCAGAGTGAGGCCGGAGCTTGCCCAATCATTCCAGCTGCTGAGGAGGTATCATATGGAGCACTTGCTGACTCCACGAGATTTTTTCTATCCCCGGATAGCCACGGATTTCTATCAATCCATGACAACCAAAGAGGTCAGAAATCCAACTTCAATTCATTTCACTATCGATG
The DNA here is from genome assembly GCA_022058775.1 of Vitis hybrid cultivar. NCBI lineage: Eukaryota > Viridiplantae > Streptophyta > Magnoliopsida > Vitales > Vitaceae > Vitis > Vitis hybrid cultivar. The sequence continues at coordinate 7,390 of JAJJMF010024563.1, forward strand.
GGAGACATGGCATATTGGGAGCACGACATATTGCTAAAGCCCTGCAAATTCCCTTTGAGCCAACCCAATTCGATAATTTTAGAGCTTGGGCAAATCTTACTGAGCTAGAGATGGTGCGCACCCTTTCCAGAGGAGCTGCAAATCGATCACATCTGCTGAGGGGGGAGCTTCCTCCAGTTATGTTTTTGATTGATGCCTTTTTGCGTCATAATATCTATCCATTGCAACATTGGACCCAAAGAAGGGGAGTCCTCCTGGAAGCTCTTTACAAGATGTCAGAAGGATTTTTCTTTGGGCCTCATCATCTGATCATGGCAGCCCTTCTCTATTTTGAAGAGAAGGTTCACAAAAAAAAGCTTCAGAGAGCAGATTGCATTCCCCTCCTCTTTCCAAGGCTGTTATGCCAAATTTTGGAGCATCTGGGATACCCTTCTGAGCCTCAGCTGGAGAAAAAGCGAATTTGTCGTGAGCCATTCACTCTTGATAAATGGAACAATATGACGGCCTACAAAGTTGATCAGCCTGAGCAGCCTCAACCAGCTGCAAAGAGAGCATCCCCAAGACATATACCCGAGGGTATAACAGTTGCTGCTCCTGCCATTCCTAGAGCTCCACCAGCTGCATCAGCTTCATCTCAGCCATCCGCATCAGCTGAGCCGAGGATGGCCATTCCTATATCTGAATATCGAGAGTTGTGCCGTGCATTGGAGACTCTTATAGCTTCTCAGAGCAGTCTTGCTCAAGAGATGGCAGCCATCAGAGCATGCCAAGAGTAGATGTTAGCCACTCAGGCTCAACAAGCTGCCATCTTAAGGCAGCTCCAAGTCCATTTCGATCTACCACAAGCTGTAGAGCCCTCCACTTCTACTCCAGCAGAGCCACACTCTCATCCTTCAGAGTCTCATCCTCCAGAGCCCCAAGCCCCAGCTGATACACCTACTGAAGAGGCAGACCCTTCTGCCTAGTCCCAGCACCACCCCACTCATCAGACTATATTATATATCTAATATTTTTATGTATTTCGTTTTTTTTAGTTGAAAAGAAATCCCAGTATTTTGGTACTATATTTGGGATTCCTTGTGTTGCTTGTTTTTTGCATTGTAATCGAATGAATTGAAAGTAATACAAGTTGAATATTTCTTGTTAACAGTTAGCATTAACTTATTCTTATTTCCTTTTCTCACATATTCTATTCTTTTTGAAACATGTGGTTTTCCCCAATCAATATTCGAATTTGATATCAGCAAGGAGGTACCACTTCCTCCCTTTAATTACAGTCACTCATATCACATTGAGGACAATGCTCAGTTCGGTTGGGGGGAATGAGGAAGGAAGTATGCTAAATCTTTTTGGTAATGCAATTATTTTGGTAAATTAGTTGTAATTTTTACTTTTTACTCTTGTTACTCTATTCTCCATGAATTTTGAGGAAAAATTTTCAAATTAAACCAAGAGAAATTGAACTGTTGTTTTTCACTTGACTTAGAGTATGGATTATGCTTACTAAAGTGGTTCAATTGTTGAAACTTCTATTGAAATCGAATTTAGTTCTTCCACTTTAAGCTATCCACACACTGTGCACATTAGATTCTGATTATAAGATGAAAAGCTATTTCCCTCTTGACTTAAGATAATTTTGGGACTTGGTATATTTGACCTCATTTGATAAAATTGAAACACCCTGCAAAAGGCCAATGAGCCTTTGAAAGAAAGAAAGTTGTTTGCTTGCCTTGAAACCCGAGCAAGGTTTGAGGGGCATATGGTGAAAGCCTTTAAAGCTTGGTGCCCTAAGTCTTAATTGGTTGGGAGACACCGACCTCAATGCTCGTTACAAGGGTGAATATGTAGAGCTAACATATGGTAGATGCTTAGGTATTAGAAATTCATTCTTAAAAGTCCGGGGAAAAATCCGAGGAGTTAGTGGTTGAAAGATCCTTAAAGCTTGGTGCCCTAAACTTTAATTGGTTGGGAGTCATCGATGGACCCCCATTACATGGACAAGTCAGAAAGAGTACCCCATAAAGCTACCTTAAAAAAAAAAAAAAAAGGTGTGTTCTTTTCTTATTGATTTTGGTCAAATTACTAAGTGTTGAAAAGAGATAGGTTGGGGGGAGAGATTAGTTTAGCATATTATTCTCGGAAGCTAAGGAACCAATACACATAGATTTTTGTGGAAGATTAAAGTTTGGTTCTTAGAAAGTGGAAATGATTTTAAAACTTCAGTTTGCATAATGCACTCCCTTGATTGACAGTGTTTAGCATAGTTTGTTATGACTCTTGTTGAGATTTGGGTTTGTATTTCTTTAATGATTCATGTGAGAATTAGATCATCATGTCACTTGAGAATTATTTTCTTTCAGCATGATGTTGTAAATTTTAGATTAGTTTGCTTTTTATTTTCAATTTTTCTCTTCTATATTGCTAAGGGACTAGCAATATGTCGGTTGGGGGGAGTGATTACTACTCAAAAAGTGCTATTTGATAGCCTATAATTAATTCTTTTAAACACTTTTGAGTAGTAGTTTTGGCTTTTTAACTCAATTGGCATGTTAAGGACCCTTGAAAGCAATTTTGATCACTTTGTGTAAGTTTTGGTGTTTTTGTTAGTATTTTGATCACCAAAGCAAGTCAAGACTGAGGAGAGCTATGAGGAATCTTGAGCAAAGCTTAGAAGTCATTTGCCAAAAGTAAATCCGGATTGCAAGGAGAAAAAGCAAAGAGAATCTGCCATAAAGCCTATTCTTGATGACAGTCGTAGCAGCCACTTTTGGAGCACTTTCTGAAGTCCAAATGATGCATGCTATATACCATTTCAAAGCTCAGGAAGTCAAAAATCCAATGCTTCAAATGGTGTGCAATTCGGAGTTGAAACGAAGAAGTTGCAGCCATTACAAGCCAATCACTCCGAGCTGAAGGAAGCATTTTGCAAAGTGTTGCGAAATCACCCTTTTGTTGCGAAGTGATTTCGCAGCCTTTTTGAACAGTGTGATGTTTCTCCTTCTGACGATACCCGATTTATGCCGCGAGAAGGAAGTTGGGAACTTCAAGGTGGAAGCCAACTTCGCAGCCTTGTGAAGATAGCTTGTGTAGACCCCCATTTTGGGGAGACATCTCTACAGCCCGATTATGACAAGTGTCATCATCTGGGATGACCACGTGTCACTCCAGGACTGGTTGATAGGGTATCAAGTTAGTGGTTTTGATGGCCAATGGAAGCTTGACACGTGGAGATTTCTTTCAGCATAAAAAGTTGAAAACCGTGAAGGTTGGCAGTTGCAGGGTGGTGGGAAAAAGGCTAGGCCGTTAGAGATATTTTTGTGGGATAGAGAGAGGGAGTTTTGTATTTTAGGGAAGCCACCGGAGAGAGGATTTTTCTGGAGGATTTTCCTGGAGCTTAGGCTACGGAGAGAAGTTGAGAGAAGGAGGAACCAGGGCGGACATCAAAGGGAAGAAAGGGAGCTTTAGAAAAGAGCTAGAAGCCTAACTAGTCTTGCTGGTAGGGAATCCATTTACAGGTATGAACTATAAGTCTTACATTTTCCATTATTCTCCTATCCTCTTGACATTTTTAGCTCTAGTTCTAGACAATATTTTGTTTGCTTTGGTTGAACTCAGTCCTCTGAATGCATGAACTGTTTTTGAGTTTTCTTTGATACGTTAATCTCACCTATTTCGAGCCCATGGATGTCACCTGAAGTGGAACTCTGTATCATCATATGTTTTACCTTCCCATATTTGTTTAACACCTGTTGTTCACCCTGGCTATGTCTCTGCTGTTATTCCTATATTTGTGTTGTGCTTGGTGAGCTGTTTGATCTAGAGTATTGACGGAAATGGAAATGAGCTAAGTAAGAAAATGAGAGAGAGAAGCAGATGGGGAAATATGGTTGCTGAACTTGAGAAACAGAGGAGAAGCAGAGAAGGAGATGCGCTCATGGGTTTTCTGTTTCATTTCTGCTAGAGGAAATGTTTTTGGGAGAGATCTCGAGGTGGTACAGGCTGAAATCCAGGAAAGCTGTAAGAGAATTAATGAAAGTTTTGGGCAGCCAGTTTATGACCCGATTGTATTTATTGATAGGTCATTTTATCTTAGTGAGAAAGCTGCATTTCACACCATTGCCAAGTGTGTCGTGGTGACAGCTGTCAGGGGTGGAATGAACCTTATCCCATATGAGTATATCATGCCCAGGCAGGGGGTCTCTATATCTGAATTTGGTTCTGAATTAAGAGGCCCCAAGAAGAGTATGCTAGTGGTATCGGGGTTCATAGGATGGTCCCCTTCGCTGAGTGATGCCATTAAAATTAATCCAAATAGAAGATGAAGCTCTAGAAAGTATGTTTAGCTGTTTTACAATTGGGCAGTGTAGTTTTCATGGGTTTCTAAGACGCGATGGGCTGACTGAGGAGTCAGGAGCTTCTTGAAGTTCTGGGAGTTAGTGGGAGGTAGCGTACACAGTTGAAAAGGCATACTGCCTTGGTTTATTTGGAATAATGTTTAATATTTAAGCATGATCATGGGTCCCATATGGATGACCTTTTGACCACTTTATGCCCAACCACCCTCATTGCATGGCCGTGTGTTTTCCTTCCATGCCATGTGCCATATTGTGAGATATTTCCATAAGTAGAAAAACTTGGAGATGTGGCCCCACCTAATTTCTTGATGCATGGCAAATTTGGATATTTCTTTTACGCCAATAAGATTCAATCTCTCAAATAAAATTTTTTATTCCATTTTTTTTTCTTTCTTTAGGGATGTCTTAAAACAATTTTTAATTAATTCCTCAAATTTCTAAGTTTCTTTATTATTGAATAAGTTTTCCAAATTTTCAAAATTTTAAATAATTTTTAATTCTAATTTCTTTCAAAATTTAATTTCCAAAGTCCCAATTTTCATAATTTGTTTTTTTTATAAATTAACTTTCATGGTTTCTACTTCCCAAATAATTTTCAAAATTATGTTTTCATTCGAATTTAATCCCTAAAATTCCAATTCTTAAATTTAATTTCCAAAACTCCAATTTCCAAATAATTTTCGATACTCCAATTTTCAAACAAATTTCAAAAATCCAGTCTTCACTCGAACAGTTTTAATTCCATTCCGGTTTTCAAGTAATCTCATGTTCCTCTTGGTTTTATATAAGCGTGAATGTCACTTTCATAATTTCAGAATAATGGAATTTGTGAGATTAATTCATGCAAGATTGATCGGGCTTTGGTGGGGGCCCTACATATGTGAATTCATGACTGATTGATCGCTTGATTGATTTATTTACCACGCATGATCGTTTTGCTATATTCCATGATATGTATATAATCATTCTGTGTTTATTCACTAACCCCATTCCATGATAGCGCATTGCTGTTTGCTGCCCAGGTACGTATTCACTCATTCTGATCATTCGCTATTCATATTCTGATTCTCATATGTGCATGATAGTTCCGAGTATTCACTGTTTTGCCTAATCGATTGTCATGTCTGCTTCATTTTATTAGTAGAGACCTATT
>JAJJMF010024565.1:0-17988 GCA_022058775.1 Vitis hybrid cultivar
ATCATCTGATTCCATTGCATTATCTGAATGGTTGCTTATCTTGCGCTGAATGCATGCTTCAGTCCAATAACCATCAGCTATTGTTTCGGACATTTCATGGTCACTCTTCATTTCAAATTTAAGAATTTGGGCAGAGAATTCAACAGAAGAAACCAATAACCTGTATACACTGTGCCTTAAGATCAGTCCATTGGATGACATATCATATATACAAGACACTGACAAAAGTTGATTCATCTAGATCTAGGCCTAAACCCTTCATTTGCAAGAAGAGGTCAATTGCATCTGCACCATACCCGTTCATCCTATTACCAGCAATCAAACTGTGATAAATAGCTCCACAATTCCCATGAAGGCTTTCGAAGGTCCTATCACACTTGATGGTCATCACCGAATCAAGGATCTCTTGCAGAACTTCAGTCTCCATGGGAATATTTCCCCTTGCATCCTTGCAGAATTTTCCATGAAATCAAGTTTCCAGAAAACATGGTCAAGGTTGTATAGATGGTCCCCAAATGGCCCAAAAGGACACTTCATCTCAATCCAATTATGAATGAGTTTCTGCCATACACGAATTCCAGAGCATAGATGATGTCGAGAAACTTCAACAACTTATGTGTGTTCGTCAATCTCTGACCATTGCACGTTTCTTGCTATAGCAAAACTTGCAACAAGGACTGCAACAAATCTGCAAGATGGATTATTGAAATCTCTTCCACATACTGAAACAATCATGGAACCCTCTTATCCAAAACGGAATCAAGTGACTAGACTAGCGCGGGACATGTAATCTGGACGTGCAACAACGTCTTCCTAGCGTCATATTGTATACTGAAATTAACATTCTGGAACAGAAATATAAGATCTCGAAACAACAACTCTTGTTTCTCAATCGTCAGACCACTATGCAGAGGAGAATTGAGCTTCCTCAAGACAGCGATATAAGGCTGTGCAAGAGCAGGGTCTTCTAGAGACATATCTTCCAGCGTTCTGTTTGGCAATATCAGCCTCTTTTGAAGGATTAAGCTGAAAGGTTCTTCAAGAAGATGACTCTGAACTTCTTTGTTCCCTGCCATTTCACACTTTTTCTGCTAGAAAGACAAAAAAAACAACACAAGAACAGAGTGTATATAGCCGTTCAATGCATTCCTTAGCAGCTAGCTGCGCATCCTGGCTATCATTGGACAGTGGAACAAGAACAAAGGGAAATTCGTCTGATCCGCAATAGAAATCTTCTTCAGTAAAGAACTTGGATAAGTTACAGATAAGATAGATCATGATTTTTATAACTAGGGAATGAAGATGATCTTTTAAAAAAAACATGCCTTGCTTCAGGCTCAGCAAAGGACAAATGGATCCTGAAGTGTGCATATCAATTTTCAAAATTTGAAGATCACGGTTTGCCCCTGTTGTCCGAGAACAGAGTTTCCACTAGTAACCACAACCATAGGTTCACCTTGAAAAGGTTGAGAAGTCTAAGTCTGGATCACACTCTTCTCATCAGACCCACATGAATCACCACAGGTAGGACCTCATCTCCATGAATATTGCTCAGCCGTCCCGGTCAGTTGTGTTTCTCCCTCCAAAAGTCTTCCAGAAAACTAATGATTCGTCGGTCCCCATAGTATTGTACGCATTGGCAGTCATCATTGTCCCATGAATGCGTATTCATTGATCCTCTTTCTGATTCTGGTGCCTCTCTCTTTTAAGTGGTCGAAACTCTTCTTTCCAATGGTGATTCTCACTCTATGGTTGCCCACATTGCACATGTCCCGAAATCACCACATTCCGTGCAATAAGGTCCTGGTGGGGCATTTTATCAAACAACTTCCGAGCAAAGGTAAAGATCTCCCATCTTGGCACATGCATTGACCATTACAATCTGATACACCGAATTTGGCTCACAAATTGATGAAAACATCCATTAGCAAGCAGCCAAACCACCCAATTCCTGCATACATGTAAACTAACCACTTTGAACATATGAGTCATACTCGAACCCACTTTTCAGAACGGCACCCTGTACAGACGAATTGATCCCATGCATCAATAGCTGAGCGGAGGTACGAACCCAGAAGGTGAAAGTGTAGTTATCAGAGACCAAATAACCAGCGGAAAGATCCTCTATTTCCAGAACCATGCTTCTCAATCTGTCCTTAATCTGCATATCCTTAACAAGTGAATAAACAGCCGACAAGCTAGAATTTTGAAACGTTTGTTCTCTTTGCTGAATCTCATGACTGCATGCCCAAGCTTTGGAATCACCCCCATATGAAGAATTGATGGCCGTAGGACGGATAGGAAGAAAAGCAAAAACAAGTATGGTAGAGAATAGCGGAAACGATGGGAAAACAGACATGGGAGATTAAAAGAAAATAAAGCCACATCTCATAATTTTTCAATAGGCTCTGGTTAGTGGGAATAGGCACAGAGATATATGCTTCCGAAGACATTAATGACATCCCAAATCAAAACAAGGCAAACAAGCAAGTAACCAATCTCAACAAAGCAAATTGTGGCCCTTTTCGTCCACACAAAAATCAACAAAACAATTATATATTCAGGAATCGAACTCACGGAAAAAATCAAATATAGGTAAGAATTCCGAAAGCAACGAGGTACATACCTGGACAGCTTTGGTTGCAATGGCTCGGCTTCTGGCTATCTTTTCTCTTCCTTCTGAGGACAATTCCCAGATAAAAATCCTCTTTTTTGCTTGTTCTTTCTTCCTCCTCCTCCCTCTCTAGACTCCAATACGTGCTATGCCCCCAAGAAAAATCCTCCCTTAATAAAAAAAAAAAAAAAAAAAAAAAAAAATCCTCCCTTAATAAAAAAAAGCTCCTTTTTCTCCTTTCTCTCTCACGTATATATATCACCTCCTAAATCCTAAATCTCTTCCCGAAAGGAAAAAATCCCCTATTTTCCCTCTTCTTTTCTCCTTATCCTTTTTTTAAATCTTCCAATTCAAAAGCAATCTTCACAATTTCAAATTCCTCTCCCAAACCTTCCAAGGAGAGTCCCTCCTTTCTTAAACTCCAATAGTAAGTTTCCTTGCAAAAACATGAAAATTTTCTAAGTTAAATAATTGAGTGAGCAGATAAACAAGTAAATAAATTAGGAAACGGTAAAAATAAAATAAAATAAAACAAAACAAAATAAAAATAATAAAAAAATAAAATAAAATAGAATAAAAATAAAAAAATAAACCAATAAACAAAAGCCGAGCCCAAAAGCCATGTAACCATGCAAGTCATACAAGTCACGCTGAAAATGTCCAAATGGGCCAAGTGTGCCTAAACGGGCCTATGATGAAATTAAGTGGGCCTAGGGTGGTGCCTAATGGGCCAAGTGTATCTAAAAGCTATCCTAAAAAACAAGAAAAGCCTAAGTCTAAGTTAGGGCTGCCAAGGGTCACAATAAGGGATCAAACAATCCCTCAACCAAAATCTCCGAGGTGACTCAGAAAAAGGTAAGTGGTATGAGTAGCCATGGGCCACCAAGGAACTATGGGGCACTGAAAACGAATTTAAAGACATGTGCTAAAGGGACAAAATTGAGGGTCTACAACTTGTCTCAAGACTTCAAGAATTTCTGATGAATTCTTGATTTCCTTCTTTCCATGTAAAGCTTGAGGAAAAGGGGGAGACATATGTTTCTTCATCATATCCTCTTTAATCACTATCCTTGGCTCTTCTTCAATGCTTGATCTGGATGCACTTTTCTTCCCACTCTTCTCTTCTTGGTTATTGCTCTCTTTAACCAAGGTTTTCTTTGACATGGTTTCTTCATCTTGCCTCACCTTAGGCAGGGGTTGATCAACCTCTTTTCCACTCCTCAAAGTAATCACAGCTTTAACCTTCCTCAACTTTGAAGACTTCCCCTCTTGGGTTTCAACTTCATGAACACCCTTAGGATTCTGGCTTGGTTGAGAGGGAAACTTTCCCTTCTCATTCACTGTGTTGAGGTTAGTAAGCCTAGAGATGGAGTATTGAATATTATCTATCTTCTGAGATAGATCATTTTGCATCCCCTCCATTCTCTTAATTTGAGAACTCTCAACATTTTCAATCTTTTGATGCAATTGGGAGTTGATTGCCTTTTGTTCACCCACAAAGTCACCCATGACTTTACTTAGGTTCACAATGGCTTGCTCCACTGAAGAGGTTTGTTGAGGTGCTTGGGTTTGGGTTTGTGCTTGGTATGGAGGTGGTCTTGGTTTCCAAGAAAAATTTGAATGGTTTCTCCAGCTTGAATTATAGGTGTTTCCATAAGGTGCATTGTTGTTAGGCCTATATTGCCCCACAACATTGGCTTGATCACCTAACATCTCCCTCACAGCTGGCATGGTTGGGCACTCATCTACCACATGATCACATGATTGGCAAATGGTGCATGGCATGGCATGGGCTTGTGTCTCGGAAATGGCTTGGACTTCATGCATCTTTTTCAACTCAAGTTCTTCCAACCTCCTTGCTATTGTTGCCACTTTAGCTTTCATGTCCATGTCTTCACTTAATACGTACATTCCACCTTTTGGATTTTGGGTTGGTTGAGAGGGAAACTTCCCTTTCTCTCTGATTACTACTCAAAAAGTGCTATTTGATAGCTTATAATTAATCCTTTTAAACGCTTTTGAGTAGTAGTTTTGGCCTTTTAACTCAATTGGCATGTTAAGGACCCTTGAAAGCAATTTTAATCACTTTGTGTAAGTTTTGGTGTTTTTGTTAGTATTTTGATCACCAAAGCAATTCAAGTTTGAGGAGAGTGTTGAGGAATCTTGGGCAAAGCTTGGAAGTCATTTGCCAAGAGTAAATCCGGAATGCAAGGAGAAAAAGTAAAGAGAATCTGCCAAGAAGCATATTCTTGATGATAGTCATAGCAGCCACTTTTGGAGCACTTTCTGAGGTCCAATTGATGCATATTATATACCATTTCAAAGATCAAGAAGTCAACAATCCAATGCTTCAAACGGTGTGCAATTTGGAGTTGAAACGAAGAAGTTGCAGCCTTAGCAAGCCAATCACTCCCAGCTGAAGGAAGCATTTTCCAAAGTGTTGCGAAATCACCCTTTTGCTGCGAAGTGATTTCGCAGCCTTTTTGTACAGTAGGGTGTATTTCCTTCTGAAGGTGCCCGATATATGCCGCAAGCTGGAAGCTGAGAACCTCAAGGTGGAAGCCAACTTCGCAGCCCTGTGAGAATAGCTTGTTGTTGCGAAGTGATTTCGCAACCCTTCTTGAGTGTCTGCGAAATTTCGCAGACACCATTTTCTCTTGCGAAATGGTTCCTGAAGCACCCCGATATTTGCTACCGACATTGGGAGATATTTTACATCAGATTTTTGTTGTCTAAATCCCAAAATACTCCTTGTAAACCACCAATTACAAGATTCCTTAGCTTTTAAGTTAGTAAAAAAGAGAAAATATATATGTAATAATTAGTTTTATAATATAAGTACTTCTCGAGAGCCTGTTCTCAGGGAGGAAATCCTTTTGTAAAAGCCTTGGGTAAGCAAGTAAAGTTCAGTTCTTTGTATTGCCTTACCTTCTCACTTTGTATTTTTATTTTCTTACTAAGTTATGAACTCTCTGAGGAGTTTTCCCCAGAGAATGAGTAACTAAACCTCTAATTCCTTGGAGCTAAGGTTGTCGGGGAAGGTTCCAAGTGCAAGAATGCAAAGCTTTGTGGTTTTAGCTAGTAATGAAGAGGAAGTGAAATCCTTTAGTGATTTCTATGTTTTTAGTTAACTTAAAACACCTTAGAGTCACCTGGGCCAACACTTGGTAAGGCAAGTGATTTCCAACCATGGAAATGCACTAGTTTACCCCTTGCGAGCCTCTGGGAGGTGACTTTAAGGTAGGATTTTCTGGTATTTCCAACACTTGGTAAGATTTTGGACTCCAAGGAGACATCCATTAGTTATCTCTTGCGAGCTTTTAAAGGAAAGTCCAAGGTTAAAGATCACCTTGAATGGTTAAGGCTTAGTGAGAGGCTTAAACCATTGCAAGTTGTATTAGTGAGAGAATTAAAGTGAAATCTAATTGAAGGAGGTAGCTGTACAACACCGGTTAGAGAATTGACTATATGTTGAATCTCTAACGCGAGGAAAGGAACCATCTGACCGGAGCTATGTCTTTTGCATGAGGAACCACCCCAGTGAACCTAACTCTCCAAGGAATGTTTTTCTTCCTAAGTTCTTCCGAGTAATTGTTGTGTTAGTTAGTTTAAGTCTAAATCTTTACCAATCAAAGTTTGTGTTTTATTTCTTAAGCTAACCTTGAAATGAAACAAGACCAATTCACTTTGAATTGGTATCATTGATAGCTTGTTAATCCTTCCCAGTGAACGATCCTAGAGCCACTATACTATAGTAGCTTTTTCTTTGCTACCCTAGTACATGGTGTTATAGGTTATAAATTTTGTTGATTACTCCCTCAATCAAGGAGCACCAGCTGGACACGAATCAGCTGAGACACCAATTGGGCACGAATCACTCTCTTGAGTTGGGCTCATCCCATCCTTTTGACACCTCAGACACATAACTTAAAAAGTCCATGGCTTCTTCCAGATTCTTGCTCATAAAATCTCCCCCACACATGGTTTCAAGAATTTGCTTCATGGAGGAAGACATTCCATCATAAAAATAGCTCACCAAGAGCCATGTATCAAAGCCATGATGAGGACAAGCATTGATGGCCTCCATATACCTTTCCCAACATTCATGGAACTTCTCATTTTCTTTAGCAGAAAAGTTTGAGATTTGTCTCTTCAACCCATTGGTCCTGTGGGTGGGGAAAAATTTCTTCAAAAATTCGGCCTGAAGATCAACCCAATTCCTTATACTCCTTGGCCTTAAAGAATTAAGCCATATTTTTGCCTTGTCCTTCAAAGTAAAAGGAAATAGCTTGAGTCTCATCAAGTCTATTAAAGCTCCTCCCTCTCTAAAGGTATTGCAAACCTCCTCAAACTCCTTGATGTGGACATATGGATTCTCACTTTCCATTCCATGGAAATTTGGTAGAAGGGGCACAATATGGGGCCTTATAACCAGCTGCTAAAGAGGAGGTATGATGCATGAGGGTGCACTCATCCTTGGTGGGTGCATTCTATCCCTCATGGATAGATATGCATTGGGATTACCCCCTTGACCGTGCTGAGAATTCTGATCCTCTGGTGGAGGGTCCATGATGTTTACACAGATATCCAACTCTGTGTCTTGAGGATTCTCAATCCTTACTAATCTTCCCTCTTGGTCCCGAATCCAAGAGGGCATGCACAAGTTACAACTTACTTGAAATAAAACAAAAACAACAAAAACAAAAGAAAACTAGAAAAAAGCTAAGGTTAGAAAGAAAACGAAAATAAACTTAACAAAAAGAAAATGAAAGGAAATGAAATTAGTGAAAAAGGAATTCACCAAACTTGTGATGAAAATCACAAGTAGCCTCTAAAAGGTTGTATCACTATATTATGGCACCATCCCCGGCAACGGTGCCATTTTGATTCGCTTGTAACTCAGTTGGGTCACTTAATCAAAAACATTTATAAAACCTATGACCTCATACTAACATAGCAAAGCTACTATAGTATAGTGGCTCTAGGGTCGAACTCTGGGATGGGTTTTCATTCTACCAGTGATATACTCAAAATTAGAAATTGGATTTAATGATTTCCTTTATCAAAAACTTAAAGTTTAAAAGAAAATAAAATTTGTTTTGAAAGTGTTTGGAACTAGACTAATATAAACTAAGTAAAAATGGAAGAAAGAAAGTCTCCCGGAGCTAAGGGTTGCTAGGATCAAGCTAGAATAGAAAGTGGAAAATTCCGGATTTTTCTCCTCGCATTAGGGATTTAACCTATAGTTATTTCCCGAACCGGTATAGGTTTGACAATGAAGATTTAATCCATAAAAGGTCAATAGAAATGGTAGTCAAGGTCCATTAATTGCTTAAGACAGTATGGGTCTTCACCTTGAATCATTTTCCAATGGCTCGTACATGATAACTAATGGACTAATATGGATCTAGCAATAAGCATCCATAAAGACCTGAAGCTTACCATGTATTGGTCATTCAAAGTGATTCTAAGGGATTTAAAGCAAAACTTTGTATTTAGAAGCCATTTATGAATTCCAACTACCTGAATTTAATGCACGGAAGCTTTCCACCATTTCATCTGGACTTTTCACCTAGCTTCCTTTACTCCAAGAAACCGAAAGTTTAGCCTTTCATCCTCCGGGAAAACATCCTCAGAGTTTGTTTGGCTTCCAAGAAAAAGAAAATAGTAAAGAGAAAAGAGAAACGAGAGAGCTCTGTATATTTTTTCTAAGTGTCAAAACGTCACCTATGTTATATATTCCAAGAGGTGATTTCCACCCCTTATATAGTCTTTACAAAAGCAAAAGCTTGTGATTGGTTAGTTACAAGGATAAGAAAGGAAATTACATCACAAAATACAAAGGAAAATATCTAAAGTGGAGTCGGCAAAAACAGAGGAAAATTCGCACCATGCATGGGTTATGCGAATTTTGAAGGTGTTGTGCGAATTTCGCATAACACCTTGTGTCGTGCGAAATTTTCGCACAACCTAGAGCAGTTGGCTTCCGAAGGCCATATCTTCCTGATTTCAGCTCCAAATCGTACACGGTTTGAAGTGTTGGATTCTTGACTTCCAGAGCTTTGAAATGGTATATAGCATGTAAAAAATGAACTTCGGGAAGTGCTCCAAAAGTGCGAAAGAAGACTGAAGCTACTGTCCTCTGATTTTTTCACTTTGCTTCACTTTGCTTCTCTTTGCTTCTCTCCTTTGCTTCTCTCCTTTGCTTGACTTGTCTTAATGATCCAAAAAGCTGTCAAAACATTAGAACTAGCCACAAATATGATTAAAAGACATTGCTAGGTCCTTAACATGCCAATTGGACTAAAGATGGAGAACTACTACACAAAAGTGCTTAAAACATAATGCATTAAAAGTCTAAAATAGCACTTTTTGGGTAGTAATCAGCAGGCTTTATGCATTTTCAGGTAGAGAAGGAAGAAGACGAAGCTTTGATGGTGATATGAAGCTCAACGTAGAAAGATTACTGGTGATGGTTGAGAAAATAGGAGTGAAAATGAGGAAGATGAGAGAAAGTCTTGTTTTCTACTAGTCTCAAAATGTGTATGTGAGGAGGGATAAAGAGAGAGAATGAGTGGATGGAAAACACGGAAAGAGTGGCTATTCATTGTGACAGAAATGGGTTTTGGGCAGCCCAAAGCATGGGTTGTGGCAGAAGAAAGACGAATGATGAAGGTGGTAGGGATAGGTTTTTTTTATAGCCTAAGGGATAGGTTTTTGTAGGAGTATGGCATGGCCTGATTGGTGTTGTACTTGTCTTGAGCAACTAAAAAGAACATAGGCTTTTAAGAGGGAGTGGTATGGCTCATGGGTTAAGGTACGTTTTGGGCCATCTAAAATATGAGTTGTAGTAAGAAAGAACAATTGATGGGTGAGAGAAATGGGAAGCTAGGCTAACGACCTATGGAGACTATTGATGGACCATTAATGCATGGGTTTGTTTAAGGTGTGTTAGGCATGTTTTAAATTATATGAAAGCTAAGTATAAATATTTTATAAAAGCATACAAGTTGCATATTTGTTTTTGATTTAGAAAACTAATTTATTTCATGTTTTGATGTGTGAATTGTAATATTATATAGACTTTACTCATGATTCATGATATCTAAAAATAATTATTATTTTGGCATGTTTATTATAAAAAAAAAAAAAAACAACTCTTTATGTTTTATATTTAAAGACATGAATTAGATAACCATAATAAACTCAAATTTTAATTTTATTTTTGGTTCATAAAGTATTAAAAGGAGAATTTCTTTGATATATTAATAAACTCAAATCTTTATTTTAATTATGATTCTTGTGATGTTAAAAAGGAAAATTATTTTATCATAAAATATATCTTGTAATATATATTTAATAACCTTAACATATTATTTCTGAATTTAATAATTTAATATCTTGATTAATACCTCGATTTCTATCATTTATAAGATAAAGTTAACAAAAAAAACTTGAATCTTATCAAATCATTCTTTTTTTAAAAAAAAAAAACCCATTCCAACTCATTATCAAAACCCTTATTGTATTTCATATTTTTAAAGAAAATGAAACCAATTATTATTTATTTTAAAAAGTGAATTTATTTGTAAGAATTAAGGTTTTAGAATTCTAAACAAACCTAAATATTCTATAAATCAATAAAAAAAAAAAACAAAGTCCTAAACTAAGAATTAAGTGTCATTGCAAACGAAATTGGGATCCACTTTATCTCTCCAAAATATCTCATTGAAAATCCAAAACTAGTGATCAATATAGTCTCAGTGGACCATCAATAA
Source organism: Vitis hybrid cultivar (assembly GCA_022058775.1). Classification (NCBI taxonomy): domain Eukaryota; kingdom Viridiplantae; phylum Streptophyta; class Magnoliopsida; order Vitales; family Vitaceae; genus Vitis; species Vitis hybrid cultivar. The sequence goes on from JAJJMF010024565.1 coordinate 10,393, forward strand.
GAGCTTAAAAACAACTCAAAAAAATGATCACAATTGCACACTAAAGCATCAAAGGATGTAGGAGGACAATCCTATAGGGAATGTGTTAAGAGAACAAAATAGAGGGTCTACAATATTCTAAGAAAAAAACACGTTACCATATACATAATCACTTGGTAAAAAATGTTTTCATTAGGATTATGCTTAAAATGTTGATATAGAAATTAAATAAGATGTAGAAATTCATTATGTTTCTTATATATTATTGTATTTGGATGCCATATTAAATTATAAATAAAAATTCATTGGAAAACAAATATAAATCGTGTTTAACGTACTATCAAAGGAAAACTAGATGGAGCTAAATATAATTTTAAAGTATTGTGTTTTCCTTTATTTGTATTTTATGATTTTTAATTTATTTAATATTTTTCGTGTTTTTTTTTTTAAAAAAAAAAGAGCAAAAATTTGCACTTAAGAAGCTCCCTATAATGTTAATGAGAAAACATTTTTTTGTCTTTATTTATTTTTTCTTATTTTCTCTCTTTCTAAGCTTTTTTTTTTTTTTTTATGATTCTCTAAGCATAAAATGTGTTTGTCTTTACATTCATTATAATAATTATAAGAGATGGATGAATGCACCTCCCTATTTAAAATTTAATTTTGGGTGTTTAATGGTCAAGTTGTAATACCATTATATCTATATCTATATCTATCTATCTATCTATATATATATATATATATATATATTATTTCAGTTCTTCAAAGTACAGTGATCTTCCTCATTGCCCATTTAAAAAAAACAGACTAATACAATAAGCTTTAAAATTTCATTTTCATCTTGAAATTTTTGAATGAAAGATTGTGTTAAGAAAATTAAGGGAGAGAAAATGGAAGAATATGAAATTTGAAAAAAAACAAAAGTTATATTAAAACTTTATAAGTCCTTTTTTGTTATGTTATGTAATCTAGATTTATATATATTTTATATTAAAAAATTTAATTTTTTTTAAATATCCCATTATTCCAAGTGGTGGTCTTGGTAGTGAGATACTGAATGAGTATACGTTTAATCAATTCCAAAACTGCAAGAAGAATAACAAAGAGTTCATTGAAAAATAAATTGGACATGTTATCCTGTCATCCTGCAAGTGTAAAGCCAATGTCAGTTAGAGTAAGAGCCTTGGAGGTAGTGGAGTCATGTCATTATCCATGTTATCATCATCCCTAACCATCAAGTGCTTATAGGCTACAGGTTAGTCATGGAGAAGTGGAGAACTACATATAGGTTGTAGGTTAGTGGAGAAGTGGATCAAATGTCATATCCCTAATCATTATCCCTAAATTGTTAGCTACTTATAGCAAGTCAAAATATTCAACATTATCACCCAATTGGTGGAGAAAAAAAAATTCAAAAATGGGAAAAAAAAAACTCCATAAAAACTTGTTGCTATATATTTAAATGTTTTTTATATATATAGTTAGAACTATATATTCAGTTAATTATGTTATTGTTATTACATACATTTGCATCAATTAATAACCAATGTCTAATAACTAAAAGTATGTGATTTCAAAGGTGGTGTTTCCATACCTTCTCTGACTCTTTATAAATATGACTTAAGTAAGCTTGAGTCTCAATTTGATAGAATAAACTTGAAGAATAAAGTAAATTTCTATAGCCTAGCTACATCTTAATAATTATAGAAAGTAAATTAAAAAACTAAATAACTTTAATTTAAAAGAGATTTAATTTTAATATAAATCCATATAAAATATTTAAATAGATTCAATTTAATTCTTATAAATGAATTAAAATAGCATTTTATTTAGAATTATTATGAAAGCAATGATAAAAAATTTTATTAAACAATATGACAAATTTTATGGTAAAATTATTTATTAATAAAAATTTGTATCTATAAAAAAGATAAACATGAAATATGAAAATTTCTAAAATTATTGAAAAAGACATATTATAAAATGAATATCATAAATAAATTAAAATGGATAGTTTATAATTCTAATTTATTTATTACAAAATTCATTATAAAACATTTTATTGCTATGTAATAATGGTCCAAAATTTCCAATCCATTGTAGAAATAAAACAAACCTTTCTCAAACTGCATTGGTACGTAATGATGATCCTATTTTTTAGCCTAAAAGTACAACAAGAAACTTGAAACCTGGATGAGAAAAAAACAAGCAAACAAGGGAAAAAATAACAAATAGATTTAATGGAGATTGGTGATGTTCCTTCTCAAATATCAAAGACCAATTACGGTGCCAGTTTCAAGGTGTTAAAATTTAAGTATGCATATCTCTAGCTCCTTCATCTATTGCACTTTCCTCCATTGGTGACTCATTTCCACACTATTTTTTTGCTTTAAAGATATTCAATCTAGGTACATAAGGATTATTTATTTTCCATCTCCCTATTCATTCTCTGCTCAAAGATCTAAGAGAAGCTTTTACCTATTCCAGCTACTATTTTCCATTTGATGTTTTGTTTGTACGTAGTTAAAAAGTTTCTCTGCATCTAAGAAAAACTTTTGCCTATTCCAACTATTGTTTTCCCTTTGATGTTTTATTTGTTGTTTAAAAGTTTATCTCCTTGTACCAAAAAATGCAGGTCCTCCTAATCATGGGTTAGCTTTTTAATTTCTCAATCACTAAAGGACAATTTCAAGGGACAAGTCTTGTTAAGGTAATTCTTTGCTCTCTCTGGTATCTCTCTCTATACTTTGCAATGAAACTCTAACTTCTCAGTACTTCATTTTTTTTAAAAGGAAAATGAACATAAATAATCAAACTTGCAATTGAGTTATTTGGTGGTTAGTAGATTTGGTCTAGTGGGTGGGTTTACTTTGGATTTAATTTGATTCCATTGAATGTGAGGTTATTTAATGAGTTACAACTTTTTTTAAAGGTATATATCATAATCATATGGTCTTTAAGTCTATAAACCATGTTTTTTTAATGGTATATATATCAAAATCATATGATCTTCAAGTCTAGAAACCATGTTTGGATGCCATAAAAGGAGCAATGAACTTCATAATTATTGGGATATTACCTAAGAAAACTCTCTTTCCTGTTAAATACTCACTTGTGGTATTCAAAACTTTCAGCAATTATATAATGTGAATCAAGTAGAGTTGGCCATTCAAAGAAACGAGATCTCTATTGCTTCCAACACTAAAACAACTTGTATCAAATTGGTGGCTAATAACTAAATTCAACTTGTCAATAACACTAATATATGCTTTGTGTCCTTAAACCTCATAAGAATCAACAACTCTTGTGACCTACTAAATCCAAAAAAAATATATATGATGTATAATTAGGGATATGTTATGAAAAGACTAAACTCCTTTCATTATGAATCTCCACATTCTTTGACATTTTCTTTTTAAAATATTACTATCTCTATTTTTTTAAGGGACAAAGGCTTATTGTTATTACATATTATTATTTAATTTGCTCATTAGTATTGTAAAGAATATTGCTTATTTTAGAAACTTAAATGTCCTACATTATCATCCAAGTATGGGTCTGTCTGTGAAGTTGATGACTTTATATTTTGAATATTAACTTCTGTTTTTTTATTGCCAAGTCTAATTAAATTTCTCTACTCATGAGTTTTCAAGTAAATATATTTATTTTTTCTTCTACTAGGCAAATAACAAATATGTTAAAGGATTTAAATGTATTTCATTTTAATGTGTTTAGGAAACCTAGATAGGATTTAAATAAGTTCATGCATGAAACATTAGACTTCCCATTCTAGCATCCTTGTATGACAAAAATTTCTCTTATTACATGCTAAGGACATTTAAGTTGCCAAAGAATGAAAATGGTTCATTGATGAACTAGTTTAAAGTTGACAACTTCTAAATTCGTCTAGCATGTGACTAAGACTCTTTTTTTCTACAAATAATGCTTGAATTATCCAATTGGACAATATAAGGAAAACATAATATCTTTGAAGTTATGCTTTTATGCTTGGTTCATTTTTTAGAAATTTCGACAGTTGTTTCTTTTGTTCTCTGGGTGCATATTTGGACAAGGCTGAATAATATGTCTTCTCCATTTTGTGTACTTGGAGAACTATGGGGAAATGTTGCCGAAATTTTTCTAAAATGAAATGAAACATAATAGTAGTTGACATGTAGGGATTATGTATTCCTATATGAGATAAGAACCACCACCTAAACTAGGAGGTTAGAGATGTTAGAATGCATAAGACATGTAGTATAAGTTGATTTTAGTTTAACAAGATAGAATCATGAGAGTTAATTATGTTTTTTGGTTTAACATTTTGATATATAATTTTATTTTAATTTTATAGAAATATGCATAATAAGTGATCTTTGACGATTTGAGAGTGAATAAAGACTTAAACAAATGTAAGATATATTTATTTCTCATTTGTATGGTAGCGCATCAACTAGATAAGATCATAATTCTATAAGAGAAACACATTTTTTACTTTGGTTTAATACCTAATGAAATTAAATGTATTTAATAAGATGAAATATCATGAACTAATAGGAATTTTAAATTAATAATTTGTGGCATTAACTACAATGACATGAATTGAATAAGACAACTTTTTTAATTAACTTGTATCCTGGTTGTATAAAGTTCACAAAGCTTTTCATTATAGTTAAATTGTGCAATGTGAAGGCACGGTATGGGTGGTCAGATAAAAGCTTTTCAAATTTACTCAAAATATTAAGGGATATACTCCCGGTGAATAATGAGATGCCCTTATCCATGTGTGAGGCTAAGAAAACAATGAATGCATTAGGGATGGAATACAAAAAGATGCATGCTCGAATGATTGTATACTATACAAGAATGAGTTAAATGATGCATCTTCATGTCCTACTTGTGGAATTTCAAGGTGGAAGGTAAACAAGGCAGGGGCAAGAAACATTAAGAGGATTCCTATAAAAGTGTTGTGGTATTTCCCACCCATCCCTAGGTTTAAGAGGATGTTTCAATCTCCCAAAATAGTGAAAAAACTAAAATGGCATGCACAAGGAAAAGAAAATAAGGGTAAACTTCAACACCCAATGGATTCCCCAACATGGCAACTAGTGAACCAAATGTGGCTTGGATTTTCTTTAGATTATAGGAACCTTAGACTTGTTATTTTAGCAAATGGTATCAGTTCTCATAACTCCATGACCAGTAGGCATAGTTGTTGGTCTGTTCTCACAATAACTTACAACCTTCCCCCTTGGTTATGCATGAAAAGGAAATTTATGATGTTATCTTTGCTTATATTAGGACCACGACAACCTGGTAATGATGTCGATGCTTATTTGGCACCATTAATCGATGATTTGAAAGCATTGTGGGAGGTAGGGGTAAAAGCCTATGATGCACATCAATGAGAGTTCTTCACATTAATTATTTTGTTATGGACGATTAATGACTTTCTTGCATATGGGAACTTGTCTAGTTGCACCATTAAGGGATATTATGCTTGTCCAATATGTGGTGAAGAAACAAATTCACATTGGTTAGAACATGGAATAAGAACTCATATACCGGCCATAGAAGATTTATTCCATGCAATCATCCATTTAGAAAGCAAAAGAAGGCATTTAATGGTGAACAAGAGTTTAGGTTACCTCCAAAGAACTTACTGGAGATGAAATATTTAGAAGGTTGATATGATTCATAACTCATGGGAAAAGAAAAAGAAGGTTAAACAATGCGAATCATTTGCTAATCCTACAAGTTGTTGGAAAAAGAAGTCTATATTTTTTGAACTTGTATACTAAAGATATTTTTATATCCAACACAACTTGGATGTCATGCATATAAAGAAGAATGTTTGCGAGAGCATCATTGGAACTTTGCTTAACATTCCAGGTAAAACAAATGATGGAGTAAAGTCTCGACTTGATATTCTCAAAATGGGCTTAAGGCTTAACTTGGCACCAAGGTTTGGGTTGAAGCGAACTTATCGTCCCCCTCCATGCTATACTCTAAGTAGAAAGGAGAAAAAAATAGTATTGCAAACTTTAGCTGATTTGAAAGTTCCTGAAGGTTATTGTTCAAACTTTAAAAACCTTGCGTCCATGGAAGAGTTAAATCTTAATGGTCTTAAGTCCCATGATTATCATGCATTTATGCAACAATTACTACCCGTAGCAATAAGATTTGTGTTACCTAAGCATGTCAGATATGCCATTACAAGATTGTGTTTTTTCTTTAATGCACTTTATACAAAGGTGATGGACGTGTCAAGGTTGAATGATCTACAATAGGACATAGTGGTGACTTTGGGCTTGCTAGAGAAGTATTTTCCACCTTCCATCTTTGACATCATGCTTCATTTAACAGTGCATTTGGTAAGAGAGGTTAGATTATGTGGACCAGTGTATATGAGATGGATGTACCCATTTGAAAGGTACATGAAAGTCTTAAAGGGTTATGTTCGAAATCATAATCGTCCAAAAGGGTGCATTGCTGAGAGCTATATCGTAGAGGAAGCCTTAGAGTTTTGAACAGAGTATTTACCAGGCATGGACGAAATTGAGATTCCTTCTAGTATGAAAGATGAATGGAAATGTGGGAAACCATTACTTGGTGGTCGTGCAATAACTATTCATGATTATAAATTGGTGGAGCAAGCACATCATTTTGTTCTACAAAATACAACCATTGTACAACCTTTTATTTTGTAAGTGTCATAAATGTGAATATATGAGTTTGAAACTCTAGCTAATGTTTATATAAACCTTGACTTGCCTATTTTTACTTAATAGTGAACATATGAAATATTTGAAGACAAAATATCCTCGTCAATCAAAGAGAATGAAGTGGCTAGAGGATGAACATGTGCGCACATTTAGTTATTAGCTTAGAAAAAATATATGAAGATCAATATTCATACTCCCCTTAAAATTTAATGCTTACAAAATTTAAATTACATTGACTTACATATCATTAATGAACCTTTTAGGTTTCAAATGACATAAGTAATAAAGAACCTATAGAAAAGGAACTTAAGTAGCTTGCTCAAGGACTAAGACAACAAGTTCTTACTTACCCTGGATATATCATTAATGGTTGTCGTTACCATATCAAGGACCGTGATGAGGCACGAGTCAACCAAAATAGTGTCGTTAGTATCAACCATGAAAATTGCAAGTGCCAAAGATAAGAATCCTGTGCTTGGTGACATGTGTTTTTGTGGGATTGTCATAGAGATATGGGACCTTGATTATAACATGTTTAACATTTATGTTTTTAAGTGTGATTGGATTGATAGCAAGAATGGTGTCAAAGTTGATGAACTTGGGTTTACATGAATTGATTTGAGCAAGATAGGACATAAATCAGATCCTTTCATTTTGGCAACGCAAGCTTAACAAGTATTTTATGTAGAAGATCAAGTTGATCCAAGATGGTCTGTTGTATTATCAAGGCCAAAAATAGAGTTGTTCGACAAAGAAGGTGATGACAACATAGCCAACAATTGTATGGAGCATCACCCATTTGCGAATAGGATGCCTAATATTAAGTCTTTTGATGAAGTTGAAGATTATGGTGAAATTTGTATGTGTACTGATTGTGAGGGGATTTGGATTG
>JAJJMF010024565.1:42988-76577 GCA_022058775.1 Vitis hybrid cultivar
GATAAAATTACCGTGACTAAAATTATTGGCGCCAAAATTTCCCTCCATAAATTTACAAATAGTCACAGTTTCAAAAAAATCTGTTACTAAAATACCCTCTCATCAATACTTTTGGTGACGGTTGATAAAATCACCGTGACTAAACATGTTTTTTTCCACATTAACACATATAGTCACAACTTTATCCTGGCCATGACAAAATAATATCTTTGGTCACTATATTTGTGGCTGTGACCAAAGATTCGTCATTAAAAACCTATTTTTTTTGTAGTATACATTGAATTAGATGAAAATCACTTAGGCTATGATAGTGCTCTAACTCATTGAGCTAGGTTTGTTGTTGATTTGATCTAATAATGCTAACTCGTGACTAGAAGCTTCATGTGTTGTCCCTGGGTACATGCACCAAGGTGTAATCAAGGGAGTCCTTGATTATGCTCCTCCAACATACAAGTAAGAATTACACTTAATAAAAGCTGATAAGAATGGATTGACCTTAAGTTAAGGTGAGGCTTGAAGTATGAGAGGGTACTAAAGTTTGGAGTTTAGTGTGCAGGAATAGACTTGAATTGCCTTCAAGGTCTTAGGTTGCTTATATAATATTCACTTATAAATTTGAAGATTTTAAATTAATTAAAGTCTGTTTGGTCGTGTAATTTAAAAATAGTTTTTTATTTTTAAAAATAAAAATCCATTTTTTAAATTTTCTAACATTGTTTGGTCATTGTTTTTTTAAAATAGTTTTGAAAAACAAAGTGAAATAGAGAATAATTTTAAGAGAATTAGTAGAAGTTTTCACTAGTTTTTAAAAACATAAGGAAAACATAGAAAATTTTTAAAAAATAAATAAAATTGAACATGATATCATTCCCTTTCTCTCCATGATTTAATATTGATACTGTAAATCTTAAAATATGATATTCCTTTAAATTATACATACTTTTCTGAATTTCTTTTAACTTTTCAACAATTTTTCATTAATATACATCAAATTGTACTTAATAAATAAAATTTATTAATTTTTAAAAATAATTTGAAAACTCAAAAATCGATTTAATTAATACTAAAAAGTTGTAGAACTCAATAACATTAGTAGGTTATAAACCAAAATTTATTTTAAATGTCTAAGTAGTTTCTTCTTTATATATATATATAATTTATTAGACAAACACCTAATGTGTTGGATTCATTAACGAATCTAGTAATTTTTAAAAATAATTTAAAAATTAAATAGTGAACCAATTAATATCATAAATTGATAAACAAAAATTTGTTTAGAACAACTTTATTATTTCTCTTTTACATAAAATTATTATTTTTTGATTTTTTTTACTAGGTAAATGAACTTCAAATTAAATAAGATTTAATGTATTGGATTCATTAATGAAACTAGTAATTTTTAAAAATAACTTAAAACTCAAATAATAATCCAATCAATATCAAAAAATTTATGGAAAAAATGGTCTAAAAGGACTTTATTGTTTTTCTTTTACATAGAATTATTATTTTCTATTTATTTTTAATAAAACAAATAAGCTCCAAATTAGACAAAACTTAGCATGTTGAATTCATTAACAAATTTAGTAATTTTAAAAAATAATTTATGAATAAAAATTGATTCATGGCTCCATTATTTTTTCATGCACATAATTATATTTTTATAAGCTTTCTTCAAATCAACTGATGCTTTGCATTGAATTTATTAATGGGTTTAACATTTTTTTTAAATAATTTGGAACTCAAAAAATATATCTAATCATTAAAAAAAAATATTAAAACCGAGATATTATAAGTTATGACTTTACTATTTTTCCTATACACACAGATATATATTTTGAATTTAAGTAAATAAATTATAAATTAGAGTAAATTAAAACATAGTTAATAATTTAAATTATTTAATCATTTTTTTAATTTTTAAGAATAATTTTGAATTCAAAAAAAAAATCTAATTAATTGCATATTAATAAAAACGGTCTAGGATATTATGCACATGAAATGAAAAACTTGAATCATTCACATATTAAAAAGTTAAACTTTATTCATTACTCATTTTAAATAAAATATTATTAAAAATTACTATTTTAAATTATTATTATTTATTTTTAATCAAAAAAATTTATAAACATGTCAATGTCCTTATGTTTATAATATATATTAAATTAGCATTTTTTTTATAAAAATATAATTTATGATTTTATTATAATATTATTATTCATATTTTACTAAAATTTATTTTTAATTATAACTATTTTTATTTTTAATAAGACCTGAATTAAATTAAATTTATATTATGTAAATTGAATTTGCAATGTTTTTATAAAAAAAATATAAATAAATAAAAATAACTTCTCCAAACAATTTTCTTTCTTTTTATTTTTAAAAACAACTTGTCAAACACTCTTATTTTTATAAAACAATATAAAACTGTTTTTTTCTTATTTTTAAAAACATGTTTTAGAAAATATTACCAAATGGGTCCTTATTTTTATGTAAATCTCATCATTTCAAATATATGTTGCTATTTAAATACTTTTATTCTTTTGAACAAGAGAAAAAGAGAAATATTTTATTTTATTTTTTATGAACTTAATTTGATTTCCATAAATTTGCATTACTCGGTGAGAATAAAAATTCACAAAAACAGGTAGAATTTATTGTTCTTTTTTCAAGTTAAATATTGTTAACCCGGCATTAAATATAAAGCCAGATGACTCAGGACTACCATATGGTGATAAAACAAACAGAACCAACAAAAACATGCTGATTGCGTGAGAGTCCGTTCTTCACTTTCCTCCCAACTTACCAACGACACCAAATTCCTCATCGTATTGGGTTAATCGAACATTCTGGAACTTCACAGAAACTTCCCAAAAGTCCATGCTTACCCAGCAAGTAAACGAGGGCAAGCCCGTCCTTTCAGCCTCTCTCTTCCCGCATGCGTACCGGTTTTCACTCTCCTTTATATACTCCATCCTCTAACAAGGAACGCATTTCAGTCTAGACGTTATTGATTATTCGTTTGCTGCAATGGAGGGTCGTGGAGGAAGAGGAAGAGGAAGAGGAAGAGGAGGTGGTGGTGTAGGAGGAGGCTACGGGTTGAGAGGGAGAGAGAGAGAGGGAGAGGGCGGGGACAGCCCACTCAGCCGGGGAGGCCCTCCAATCCTGTCCAGCAACCGTCATCAAATCCGGTGGGACAACCGGTTCAACGGTGCGTTCCCAACCCAGTCCAACAACCACAACATCCACCAATCGCGCCGGCAACAGGTGCTACGGTGGAGTTGCCAACCACTTCTCATCATGTCAAAGGTTCGGAATTCGATTCTTTTTATTGACTCTATGTTACCGTCTTTGTGAATAGAATTGGTGGGAATTAGTAGAGAGTTTTAGGTTTACGAGTCTTGACACCGATGGATAATGTCTTAAGATTTGAAATTACCGATTATTAATTTAGTTTTTTTTAATTAATTGATTTATTTTTTGACATCAAGGAATTGTTGGATGTGTTTGATGTGACTTTGAGTTGATCATAGCTACAATATTAGTTATGGTGGTTTGATTGATTGAAGGTTTTAATTTTTAAGATTCAATCTATAATTTAGATGGATGTGAGTAAGGGATTTAATCTATAATTTAAGATTTGTTATGAGGTAACTATTATTAGATCAAAATTTTGATAGTTTGAGCGTGCCCAGAAATTGTTGAGTATTAAATGCTCCATGGCTAATGTGTTTTTCTTAATCAAATGGTTTTTTATTGTAAACAAGTTATCCTCGTGTGAACTTACATGGGTTGTCTACATCAGAAGCTGGGGACAAGCTTATTCCTATGAGAAGGCCAGACAAAGGCGACACAAATGTCATCAGATCTGTTCCACTTCGTGTGAACCATTTTCCTGTCATGTTCAACTCTGATAGTTTCATAATGCATTATGATGTTGATATTAAACCAGAGGCTCCACCCAAGAAGATATTAAGGGAAAAGCTGTTTGTTGATCACCCCTCACAGTTTCCTGCATCAAAGATTGTATATGACGGTGCGAAAAACATTTTTAGTGCTGTTGAGCTTCCCACTGGGAAATTCGAGTTGAAGATCTCTGAAGGAGAAGAGATGAAGGTCTGTTCGTTCATTGTCACTATAAAGCTGGTGAAGCAACTTGAGCTTCAAAAGCTGAGGGATTTCTTAAGCAGGAAACTCTCATTTGTTCCCCGTGATATATTACAAGCTCTACATGTGATAATGAAGGAGAATCCTTCTAGACATATGATATCTTCTGGTCGGAGCTTTTACCAATTTAAAGACTCAGGAAAAGATGAGCTTGGATACGGTATTATAGCTTCTAGAAGATTTAAGCATAGTCTCAAACCCACTGCCCAGGGTCTATGCTCGTGCTTGGATTACTCAGTCGTGCCCTTTTTTAATCCAATTTCGGTTTTAGAGTTCCTAAAGGAGCATGTTCGTGGCTTCTCCTTACGAGAGTTTAAGACATACAGGAGTGAGGTTGAGGCTGCCTTAAAGGGATTGAAAGTTAGAGTGACTCACCGTAATACAGGTCAAAAATTCATTATTGCAGGTTTAACTAGACAAGACACTCGAAATCTGTCATTTCTTGAGGCAGATCGCAAAGTTTTGCCAAAGAAAGTAATGCTTGTTGATTATTTCTATGAAAAGTATGGCAAGGATATCGACAACAAGGATATTCCCTGCTTAGATGTGGGAAAAAACAATAGGCCAAATTTTGTGCCGATGGAGTTCTGCATGTTGGTTGAGGGGCAGAGGTATACAAAAGATAATTTGGATAAAGAGGCTGCTAAGAGGCTGAAACAAGAGCAACTTCCTACACCAGTTGTCAGAGAAAGCAAAATATGTGAAATGATGCAGGCAAACGATGGACCATGCGAGTACATAACTGTGAACCTTCAGCTCTTTCATTCTAATAAATAGATGTGGATTTCCGTAGTTTCTTTTTAAAATTTCTACTTGAGTGATAATAAGTTGAGGTGAATGGCTGCACCATTTTGTGTGAAGGTAGTTGCTCTTGCTTATGCAATTCCTTGGTTCATTATCAATGAAAAATTGTTTTTTATTATTTTTTTCATTCATAAAGCATCTCAATTTTGTATTTGGTTTTGATGTGGTGAAACCAACACAAGATCTCATGCCAAACTTTAGTGATTTGAATTAAGCATCAATTTGTTTTATTAGTTGTTATTACTTTCCCATTTTTAAAGGCCTGATTCATGAATACATTTTGACATTTCATCAAGAACAGCTGTAGCTTCTACTTAATCAAAAAGCGCATCTTGGCCCATGGCAGCTGGGGGGTTTCAAGAACATGTGTTTGACACTGAAATTTTTAGTCCATAATGATAATTGTTGTTCTCATAACCATTTAATATGAGATAAATATTACACTTGTAGCGCCCAAAAGTTATAGTAACTTTACATTCATCAGTAGAAAAGGGTTGGATGTGCTGATAGATTCAACTAAATTATTTGCATTGTGTTATTTTTATGTTACTAATTTTTGTCACTCTTGTTGGCAGGGGAGGTATCATTGACAGTTTTGGCATTGATGTAAACAAGAACATGACAGCACTTGCAGGACGAGTCATTGGGCCGCCGGAGTTGAAGTTAGGAGACCCTTCCGAGGGCAAGGTGAACAAGTTAACTGTGGATAAGGACAAATGCCAGTGGAATTTGGTTGGAAAATTGGTCGTGAAAGGCATACCAGTTGACCACTGGGCTGTGGTGGACTTCACTGCGTACGAGCAGTACAACAGGCTGAATACCGGGCAGTTTATTTCAGGATTTATTAGGCGGTGTGGAAAATTAGGAATCCAAATGCGGAATCCTCTTTTCTGTGAAACTGCCAACATGTATGCCTTCAGAGAATTCCCTGTGCTACAGGAGCTGCTCGACAAGGTTTACAAAAAAGCAAGATGCCAATTACAAATTCTTGTGTGTGTCATGGCTAGGAGGGATGCTGGCTATGGATATCTTAAGTGGTTCTCTGAGACCAGATTGGGGATGGTTACTCAGTGTTGTTTGTCCAGCCCCGCCAACAAAGCCAGTGATCAGTATCTTGCCAATCTTGCTCTTAAGTTGAATGCTAAGCTAGGGGGCAGCAATGTAGAGCTTATAGAACGACTTCCACGGTTTGAAGGTGAAGGACATGTGATGTTTATTGGTGCTGATGTCAATCACCCAGGCTCTCAGAACACAACTAGTCCATCAATAGCAGCTGTTGTTGCCACAGTGAATTGGCCTGCAGCAAACCGCTATGCAGCTCGAATTCGCCCACAAGCCCATCGAATGGAGAAGATTCAAAATTTTGGGGCAATGTGCCTGGAGCTTGTTGAGGCTTATGTTCAGGCAAATAAAGTCAAGCCAGAGAAGATCGTGGTGTTCCGTGATGGTATAAGTGAGAGCCAATTTGATATGGTTCTAAATGAAGAATTACTTGATCTCAAGAGAGCAATCCAGGGGGAAAATTACTGCCCGACCATCACTCTTATTGTGGCCCTCAAGAGACACCTAACACGGTTGTTTCCTAAGGTAAATGATCGGAGCTTTAATGGGAATGTGCCTCCAGGCACTGTTGTGGACACAATAGTGGTCCACCTATCTGAGTTCGACTTCTATCTTTGCAGCCACTATGGTACACGTGGGACAAGCAAACCCATGCACTATCATGTCCTATACGATGAGCACAGGTTTAGTTCTGACCAGATCCAGAAGCTTACCTATAACTTGTGTTTCACCTTTGCTCGGTGTACAAAACCCGTCTCGTTGGTCCCCCCAGTGTACTATGCTGACCTCGCTGCCTATAGAGAAAGGCTGTACTATGATGCAATTGTGGCGGAGGCTGGAGCTTCAGCTGCAACTTCATCATCAGTTGCCTCATCATCATCATCGTCTGGAGCTTGGCTTAATGAGAGGCTTTACCGTCCGCATGGTGCTCTGGAGAACATGATGTTTTTCATCTGAAAAGAATCATGGATCCGGATCTCCTTTTCTACTTGCTGTACTGAAGAAGAAGGTTCTACATATCTGGTGAAAAGGCCTGTAGCAGCTTCAACAACAACCTCCTTTCCTATGCATACGTTAGTAAAGGAGTTTGTGCGTGAATCTAATGGGTGTCTAGTGATGTTAGTTGTCATGGCCAATGCTGGCCTTATGCTGACATTTTCAGCGTGTTTGGACATGTCTATTTTGTTGTCATTCCAGGTGTGTTTGTGAGTTGTATTTACTGGTGTGTGTTCATGTATTACAGGGTTTATAGGGTTGTGATGTGATGGCTTTGTTACTGTTTGTGGGCTGTTCTGGCCTGCACCACGTCGGTCTTCAGTGGGTTTCTACTTTGTTAAGTGCGTAATGCTACAATGACTTCGTTTTTTTTTTCTTTTTTGTCAAGAGCGAATTATGTGAATCCAAGCCACTTGTTTTCTTTTCTTGTCCTTTGCAACCACGGCACTATTTAAACGAACAATTATATAGGTGTAGACTGTAATGCCCCAACCCCAATTTAGGGGTGAAATTGTAATTTAAAAATTATTAATTAATTAAAGTAATTTAATAAGGGTAAAATGTTTTTTTGAATTTAAAACTCCTAAATATAAATTAGATTTTTCCTATCTACTCTATTTAAAAAACTCTTTTACACAAATATCAAAAAGATCATATAACATAAGGCTGAAAATTTTGAGGTTTAGGATTGGAAGATCAATTTTTCAAGTAAGATTTTTAATCCTTAAATTTATATTTTATATTCGTTAATTAGTTTTGAACAATTTAAATATTCTTTGGAATATCTCGATTTTGATTAGAGTTCGTTTAATTAATTTATAGATAAAAAAGATTAAAAATTTATTAACATAGTTTGATTTATTAATGTAAATCGATAAATTTTGATTACTCAAATGAATAGATCTAGAAAGAAAAAAATAATAAATAAATAAAATAAGAGTCGCATGATTTTCTGAAATGGTGAAGAAAATAATAATAATAATAATAATAATAATGTAGATGTGTGTGTAGCAGAGGTTTAAAAAAAAATGGGTGTGGACATCTAAGGAAGGAACAAAAGAAGAAAAAAACAAGAAAAAAAAAAGTGTTATTATTATTATAATAATAATGGGTGTAATTGGTGGCTTGGAGTAATGGTGTTGTAGGGTCTTTGAAAGTGATAATATATATATAATGGGATGTAGGGGTGGAATTGTGGTTAAGTGACAGTTGGATTATGGGAACAATAATAATAATAGTTTATTATATAGGTTTTAATTTAATTTAAGTATATAAAGAAATAAATTGTGAGAGTAAAATTAGGAAAGAAAATGAATTTTACAATAATTTGGAAACTCACTAAATTAATTTATTATTGTTTAGTAAGTTGAAAATAATATTGGGTAATAATAATATTAGTATGAGAAATTAATTAGGATCCCTTTAGATAATTGTATATGATATTATGTTAGGTGAGAAGTAAATTCATTAAGCTAAATACTTCAAGTTTTTTAGCGCTTCTTTAAAGTAAGGGAAATTAATGCAGATTCTTATAAAAGAAAATAATTTTCTTTCTATATTGTATTTTGAAATGTGTAAAAATATTATTTTTATCTTTACACATGGATCAAATATGTGTTTTGTGTAGAAAGTATATTTAAGATTTTTTTTTGTTTATAAAAATGAAAAATTAAGATATGATATTTTGTTTTATAAGTTTGAATTAATGAAATAAAATGTTTGACTCTGGATTATATGACCTTAATCAACGGGTTATAATTATTGACATTTTCAGCTTTAGTCAACGGGTTATAATAGTTGATATTATATGACCCTAGTCAATGAGTTATAATAGTTGACTTTATGACCTTACTCAACGGGTTATAATTGTTGACATTTAATTTTGTTCACCTTAAATGGAACAAATTTGAAACTAGTTACTAAATTGTAAAGTCTCACCTAATTGGACACCATTTGTTATACGATAACTAGAGTAATGATATTTTGAATGTATTTGATTTGGTTTTGATGAGAATTTGTTTTGAAATGAATATGAGAAAGTTTTGCTGAAAAGTTTGAATGTATTAGTATTTTGAACTCAATTTTTTTTATGAAAATAAGCATATGTTATATCTCTTATTTGCAAGCATCATTGAAAATGTTTGATTCATGAAACTGTATTAATGTTCCTTATTGGGCTTTGAGTTCATCCCCCTTTGTTGATAATCTTTTAGGAAACCTCAGTTTGGGCGAGGAGTGATCGTTAGGAGGGAAATTTGGATTTATTAGGACATTTGTTTAAACTCTCTTTATGTTGGACATTGTTTAGATGTTAAAACTTCATTGTCGTTTGAATTATTTGAGTTTGAAGTTATTTGGATAATAACACTTTGGTTAATGTATTAGTTTTTTTAAAGTTGATACTTGGAGATTTTAGAATTTTATCCTACTACTCCAAACAATTGGTAATTGGTAAATTTTCAGTTACAATATAAACGTTTATATTGTTTCCACTTTGAGCCTTTGGACTTGAGATGTAAAATGACCGTCATGCCCTTGGAGTGGGCTTGAGGTCTGCACTACGTCTGTCTTCAATGGGTTTCCACTTTGTTAAGTGCATAATGCTACAATGACTTCGTTTTTTTTTTTTCTTGTTTCAGGAGTGAATTATGTGAATCCAAACCACTTGATTTCTTTTCTTGTCTTTTGCAACCACGACAGTATTTCAATGAACAATTATGTATGTGTAGGCCCCAATGTTAGGCATACCATTTTTTTTTCTTTTCTTTTTTTACCAAACTATGTCATTAAAACATTCCCTACAAAAATTAACACATAGGAAATAAAATTAAAATCAATCATGTTTGAATTGTTCATTATAAGTAAACTAAATGAAATATATATTTTTACTATTTTGCCTTTATAAACATAATTTCATTGTTATCAATAGAGATTAAAAAAATCATATTTAAATGAAATTATAAATAAATAAAATTTATTTTTATAACATTTTTATTTTTTTAAATCATTAATTTAAATTATGAAATTAGTTTTAAAATTAAAAAATATTTGTTGTAATTATAGTTTTGAAGATTTCATGATTTTTATCATATTACTTTGAAAAAATTGCTTTAATAAGAAAGTATTTATTTAATGGTTTTAAATATTTAAATATTTATTAAAAAATATTTAGGATTAGTGTGGAGAGCAATTAGGTAATTTTGGAATGGAGAAATTTTGAATATTTTTGAAGACTTTAATTCGGCCAATTACCCTATTTACACTTTCAAAATTATTGGAAGGTTGGTAAATTAGTCTTAAAAATATTGTTTTCTTGATTAATATTATATATATATATGCATGTGAGTGTTTACATAATTTTTGAAAAAATAATAAACACCATGTGTCTAATTTGCAAGTTAGAAAAAAAAAATAATAATATTTTATGAGGTATTTAAAAAGTATTTATTATATGTTCTATAAATTTAAAAAAATATAATATTTGATGATATCTAATTTACAAGTTGGAGTAAACAAATAATACTAATATTTTATGAGGTGTTTAAAAATTATTTAATATATATGAGAAATAATATAAGTTTGAAATAAAGAATGATATTTACTATATATTATGTAAGTTTTCAATATATTTAAAAAATATTTATTATATATTATGTAAGTTTGAAAAAAATAATAATATTTGATGAGGTATTTAAAAGTTATTCACTTCAAAAATATATTTGATAATAATAATTTTTAACCATTTTTCATATTTGAGGAAGAAAAATAATTCAAGTTGGTTCCACTATTAAATAGGTGAGAGAAGGGCAAAAGAGTCAAAGAGAGAATAAGAAAGGTGAGGTGAGTGGTTACTTTTTTCATTTAATAGTCAAGGGCGTTTTAGGGATTTTTTAAAGACAATATCCTTACTCTCAATTTCCACTCTTTTATTGGGTGTTGGGTTTAAATATGAAACTTATATGGACCATACATTAATTTTTGGGTCCAGCTGGGCCCAAAACAATTTTCTCAAGGATATTCTGGTGGTTTGTTGAGAGTAGAGAGATATAGGCTGTGGGGGGAATGACACGTGGTAGTGGGATTCTCTGGTCGTTAGAACTTTTCCTATAGTCTTGGAGGGCAAGAAAGAGTGAAGCGGAAAAGGGTGGGAGGATTTTTTTCAGTAAATTGGGGGGTTTTAGAAATGAAGCATGTCAGCAGATTGGGGGAGTTTGAGAGAGAGTGAGGTTGTTAGAGAGAGTGGGATGGTTGGAGAGTAAGAGGGTGACGCACTTCTGGGAGGGGGGATTTTTGGGTGTCTTGGGTAGCAAGAAAATTTCAGAGGGCAGAGGCAGGCAGAGGATAGTTGGAGGTTTTTGAAGAGGAACAGTGAGAGAGAGTTGTTGGAGGAGTGGGGTGATATTCTGGGTTTTAGAGAGAAAACTTAAGAAGGATTTTTCTGGTGAAGGTCTGTTTTGAGAGAGGTGCAGAGAGAGGCTTGGGAAGCAAGAAAGAAGGTAGAGCAGAAAAAAAAAAAAAAACCAGAGCTGAAAGCAGAGGGGCTGGAGTAGAGAGGGTAGAAAAGAGGAAGCGGGGGGAGTTGGAGATTTCTTCTGAGGTTTTAGAGATGAGAGTTTGATCGAAGCTAAGCAGATCAATGCTTGAAGGGAGGTTTTTGCAAGTATGATTATCGGGTCTCTCATTTTCTACTGTTCTCATTTCTTTCCCTATAGATCTATGGATGTTATTTGATGCTTTGATATAGACACCAGATGTCAGATTTCATCTTGTTGATCATTGGTTAGCTATGGACTTGTCACTGGTTTACTCATCTTTTTCCTTTGAGTTAAGTTTAGGGAATGAATTTGATTGAGGACTTGTTTGTTGCTTAATGTTTGGGGATTCATATTTTAGTTTCTTTAATTTAATCTTGGCACCCTCAATTGTTCCAAGCCCATGGACAAATAATGAAATGTGGCCTTTTTGGCTGAAATGTTTCTTTTGGGTTTCATTTCAATATTTCTACATCTCTTTCCTTTACCTTCTCCACTACCATTCACTCCCACCACCTCAATCCATGCTAATGCCGCCAGAAACTATGATTCTGACAGCCCTCCAGTGCTTTATGTCTCAAAGATGATTCCTGCTTCTAATCAGAGCAGTTTCTTTAACTCTTGGACATGTTTTCTCTGACCTAAGAATTATAGGTCCAAACTATGTCCCTGGTGAGAAGAATGATTAGTAAGTCAAGAGTGTGTAGAGGACTGTTATTTGGATGGGAAAGAAGCAGGAAATTGTTGAGGATGTGCCTTAAGGAAACATTGTTGCTATGGTTGATTCGGATCAGTTCACCACTAAGGATGCTACATTGATCAATTGAGAAGGAACTAATGCATGGGCATTTGCTTCTGAATTCATTGGTGGCCTGTACTCTTCCTTGGCATGGTGTGGACAATGTAAGAAGCTAGTTCCTTAGTGGAAAAAGGTTTATAATAACTTGAAGGGGACAGGTGGCGGTTACGTGGAAATTGGCTCTTGCCCTAGCTATTGGTTGCATGGCAATATTGAAGTCATGTGAGATGGCTTCTGTGACTTGTTTAAAACTGGCTAATGTGTGTATGAAGGTGAGTTTGTCTACAAAGCAGAGGAACGCTTGGGTAAGGATACAAGGAAACTCGAAGATATTTCTATCCATGAAGGGTAAGCTACTAATGATATATTAAACATTGCCAGTACCTTACGGGCAATGCCAGAAGTTGATCCCGAAACACTGAAGATAGAAGGCTAATTGAAGACCTTTCAGATGGACTTTAGATTTTCGGGACATACTTTAACTGTAACTGAAATCCATGAGCATCCGAGGCACAACATGCAAGTGAAGTCACATCAAGCGGAGGGCTTCATTTTTTTGGTAAGCAACTTGGTGGCAGAAAATCCCTGGGGTTGCATTCTGGTTCATGCTCCAGACCTTGAAAGTCTGAAATGACCTCAATCATATAGTCCTGTTGTAGATACCTGTTGGGTCTAGAAAAGGAAATGGATTTCAAGTGATGTAAAGTTGTAGATACCTGTTGGATTACTAGAGCTGGGAGACACTATTCTCCTACGTCTCTCAAGCTTGACACAATCTGGATTGCCAAATGTTGGCAAGGATCATTTGCAAGCATCCATTCTTGCATAGGTAGCTGGCAGGAATTCTAGTCATACCTGATGAAACCTAGTGCTGGTGGTGTGAAATATGTCCAACCTGCGTATGGGGCAGACCTAAGTTCTAAGCAGGGCTCTTATCATGGATGATAAGAACTGAAATGACATATCTATTTGTTTTCTTTTAGTCATTTAAATTATTTGTTTCTGCTAATCATTTCTATAGATGATTTTTTTTTTATAGTCATCTACACTTATAATTTTATGTTAATATCAAAATTTATTATAGCAACTTAATTTAGAGACCAAATTCGTAAAATATCAATAATTCAATATTTGAAAAATAATTTTATTATTAATTTTAAATGTTAGTAATAATTTATACCATATTATTTCATTCTTGACTTTTTTTAACATAAACTTTAAGGGTTAAGTAGAGTACATTCACTTTCAAAATATAATTAGTATTATGAAATTTTGATTTTATTATTTTAAATACGCAACTTTTGTGAACTATTTTTTTACCATATTCAGGGAGATAAATTGAATTAAATTTGAGAGTTTCCTATATAATTTGTTATTAAGAAATAGTTTGAAGATAAATTTCAAATTATTTCCTTTAAATAATTTTTAAATAAATTTAAATTAATTAAAATATTATATAAAATGATATAACATACTAATAATTTAGCCACAAATATGGTATTAATCCTTAAATAATATTCATAAATAACTATATTCAGTATATTGTAATATATTATAATATTAATATAAGATTACTCTTCATGTTTTTAAAATTATTTTATAGTTTTTATAATTAACTTTAAATTGTATTGGTACTTATCTTACTTCTATCTTATTTTTTAATCTAACTTTTAGTTTTCCCTTGACTAATTCAAATAAATTCTTTAAATTCAAAATGTATTAAAGCAAATTAAGAGATGTATAATATTAATAATGTAATATTAATATTTGAAAATTAATTTTTTATTTTCAATAAGTAGTAATGATTTGAACATGAGAGATATATAAATAATTAAATGTTTAAAAAATAATTTTACTTATTAATTGTTAATAATTAATAATGACGATATATCACTTCATATTTGAGTTATTCCAAAGGAATGACTTCTTTTTTTTGTAATTCTTTAAATTCAAAATTTCATATTCATGTGATTCAAATTCTTCAAACTTAAATTTTAATGATGTCATGGATTGGAATATATATAATTAAAATGGGTGGTTACTATTAACGTCAGAAGTTAAAAAGTTAACAATAACTCATTGATTGTTTGTACTGTTTAAGATTCTTATTTTTCTTATTTAAGGAGGTTTTATCCTGAGTCGTAGGCAGATCGAATTTTAAGCTCCTTAAGCTCTCCCTTCTCTCTTTTTTCTCTCTCAATATGTAAGCTTTTTAGTTGAAGCTTTCCTTTCTTCTTTCATCTCCTATCACTCCATTGTAAGTTATCTCTCCTAAATATGTACGCTTTCAATTTTTTGAAATATATGAATTTTACATTTTAAGTTTTAAGTTCCTTTATTTTAAATTATAGCCCCAAATCATATATATAGAAGTTATCATAACTAAAAGCTACATAATTATTTCATTATTTTTATTATTTAATTATTGTTAATTAATATTATAAGATTTTAGTACCATTTGCATTATTGGTTTATTTTTTTCATATAATTTGTATTATTTGTTGTTTTTTCGTGATTAAACTATATATGTGAAATCATATAAAGGTAAAAATTCTCTCAACCTACGATTATAAAGAATTATAGAAATATGATAAATTTTCATAGCTCGAAGTTTTTATGTAAATATTATTGTCACTACAAGAAAAAAAGTCTTCATTGACAGTTTTTCATCGTCAAGATAAGGTATATCTATTAAGGTAAATTGGTATTCACATAAGTCATCTATGCTAGTGTCAAGAAATGATAAAAGCTAGTTTGACATATGCATATGTTAAGGTAGACCTTATTTCTATCAATGTACGAATCTTATTAATATGATATAGGTTAATGTTTCTTCCACTTCAATCAAGGTTAGATTAAACATATGTGAAGGTTGACTTGTTGTTTTGTCAAGATTATATTCAATATATGTTAAGCTTAAATAGGATATATGTCAATGTTATTTTATATGCTTTTAAATTTAATTTATACATGACAAGGATGTTTTTTTTATAAAAAAAAAAATTGAAATTTTAATATGTTAAGGTTCCTTTATTCTTATGTCAAGGAATTCAGTTTCTTTTATGTCAAGATTTCTTTATTCATATATCAAGGAAATTATTTTATTTCATATCAAGGTTGCATATGGAACATGCATGTCAACAACTTAACATGTTGCCCAAATTATCTGCATCAAAATTGAACTTGTTGTGTGTGTATATATATATAGAGATAAAGTACATGAATGTATAAAATATATTTAAAAAAATAAGAACATGTAGGCAAATATATTGACCAAAAAAAAAAAAACTTAATATCTGTGCATAATCTTGTATTATCATCACATACATCCAAAAAAGGCAAATATGTACCCAAAAATCTAATAGTTATACATGATAAATATAATGTATGCATGATCTTGTGCCTTCAAAAGTACTGTAACTGCTGCAAATGCCTCCTAACCTTCTACAAGTAGGAAAAAAACATTAGTATATGTTTATATTTGAAAGATTAATAAAAGGATATAAACATGTATCCAAATGTATTCCCAAACAACCTAACAACTATATATAATCTTGTTATCTTGTCAAATATATCTAAAAAAAGGATGGATATTTACCCAAAAGTAACCAAATATCAAGTAGTTTACATGATAACAAAAACTTATGTGTGATCTTCTCCTCTAAAAGTTGTAGCTACTGTAAATGTCACCTAACCTTTGGCAAGAAAGAAAAAAGTAACAGTATTTTATGTTTATTTTTTAAAGTTTATTAAAAATCTAGTGGAAAAGAATCCATGTCCAATGTATATTAAACATGTCACCTAATCTCTTGCAAGTATGAAAAAACAACAACATTATTTTATGTTTGTATTTGAAAGTTCATTAAAAAATATAAATATGTATCCTAAATATATCGAAATGTATCCACAAACAACCTAGCAAGTATACATGATATTGTACTATTATCAAATATATATATATATATATATGTAAGATATTTACTAAAAAAAACACCAAAAATTAAATAATTATGCACGATAACAAGATCTTATACATGATCTTGTACTTTAAAAATTGCAAGTGCTACAAATATCACCCAATCTCTAACAAGTAAAAAAAAAAAACGACATTACTTTATGTTTATGTTTCAAAAAGATATAAGCATGTACTCAAATATATCCAAATGTATTCACAAACAACCAAGCAACTATACATGATCTTGTACTCTTATCAAATATATATACATATATATACATATGACATAGATATTTATCAAAAAATCCATTAGCTGTACATGATGACAAAAACTTATGCATGATCTTGTACTCTAAAAATTGTAAATGTTGTCAATATCACCCAACCTCTTGCAAATAAGAAAAAAGCAACATTAGTTTATGTTTATATTTAAAAGTACTAATTAAAAAGATATAAACATGTACCCAAATACATAAAAAAAAAAAAAATCTAGCAATGAACTTTTAGGGAAAAAATATAGATAAGATACGTACCTAAAAATATCCAATAAAAGAAAAAACTAATTGCAACTTTACATACATGATAGCAAGAACCTATGTTGATGTTGTATTCTCAAAATTGCAACTACTGCAAATGTTATTCAACCTCTTGCAAGTAAATAAAAAAACTACATTACTTTAAGTCTATATTTGAAATTTTAATGCAATGATATTAACATGTACCAAAATTTATGCAAAAAGAATCCAACACACATACATAATAAAAAAAAAACATGAATTTGTGCTTTCATTAAATGTATCTTTTAAAAGATATAGGTATGTACCCAAAAGTATCAAAAACTTCAGCATCTATGCATAACAATAAGATCTTACGTATGATCTTGTAATCTCAAAATCATAACAACTGCAAATGTCACCCTATATCTTGCAAAGAGGAAAGATGTAACATTGATTGAAATTTATGTTTGAAAGTTTATTAAAAAATTATAAAATTCACATACCCACTATACTTGGTCTAAGATAAGAGTGCTAAAAAATGAGACACATTCAGATCTCACTTCATCTAACTCAGCTCGTGAATAGGTTTCTTTTTCCTTTTAAACTAAAATATATAACAAGAAAAAATATGTTAATGTGAAACATTAAATATATGTATAAGTTCTCATGTACTTATGAAAATAGATAGGTAAATAAACTTGAGATGTTAGGAGACTTCTATTTGCAATTATGTCTCGCATGTATCACATGACAAAATATTCACACATGACGCCATCCAATTGTTTGGGCCCCTATGAGCAAAATTATATCAACAAAATATCACGATAAAATATGACATCATATAAATTTGGTCATTTTTTTCATCATTCACATTTTAAATTTATAAAAACAATGAATGACATAATGTTAGTTTCAAGTAAAATTTGCACCTAAATTAAGTCAATACATGTCTAGCATAATACCCTAAGCTCCCATGTTTAAAACTTGGAGGGTTAAATTGGGTAAAATATAAGAATGTCAAATAATATGTATATGTGAAATATGGACAAAAAAAGGAATAGATAAAGGTAATGATTAATTATATTTATTAAGAATAGTGATTAACTTTTAGAAAAAAAGAATAGTTAACTTTTGTCTGTGTGAAAATATCCCTTAGAAAAGATCATAACTTTTAAGACTTCATTAAGGTAAATCAATCAAGCTTCAAGAGCAATTATCGATAATATATTTGGAAATATTTAGTATTAGCCTTCTTTTAAATTTCATAGATTGACATTATAGAAGAGAAATGCAATTAGTAATTATAAGGAATAAATGTTTTACATATGAAGGATTTGATTGAGAGGGATAAAAGAGTAAAGAGTTTAGATTAAAGAGAGAGAGAGAAAAAAAGAAAGAGAGAGAGAGAGAGAGAGAGAGGTTGTGCCTTACAAGAAACGTCTAAACTAAATATAGGATGTATATAAGACATACTAAGGCCAAAAGAAAGATACAAAAAACAACTCACACCAAAGTAACTTGATCAAAGCTATCTAAAGGATCCCCATTGCTTCCTTACCCACACACATCTAAATGGTTCTAAAGGATTGTAAATGTTATGGATGTAGTGATCAAAATTTAATAATTGTTCTTCCTATGACCAACATTTCAAATTGACTAATCATATATATATTATTTTTTTTATGCTTGAGTTTTCTAAGGTTTGATTTTCCACAGTATACGATTGAAAAAAGTCTGGTACTCATGCACTTTTAACAAAAATTTTCCTATTTTTCTTCTAGTTTCTATCACTATTTCTTGAAATATTAATTGTAGAAGGTGAAAATGGATCATAAATCTTTCAATCACATGAAAAAATGGGTTTGTTCCTTTTTAGTACTACTTCATTACTAGTGGAATAATGGACATATGAGTACATTGTATTCATAGCAATTTAGATTATATTTTCATAAGGTGGTGAAACAAACATATATAGTATCCTTCTCAACTCAAGTTAGGAATAGAAAATAATAACAAAAACAATTATAAGCTAAGAAAATTCATATATATATATATAGGTATATATTCATGTGAGAGAAAGCCACATAGAATCTTTACATTTCAAAAATCAAGTAAAATTTAATTCAAAAAAGCAACTTAAATGTAGGTAAGTCTTCAAAACGTTAGAAAATGAACAAAAAGTTTAGGAGTAGAAAAAAATGTAACCTCAATAACTATGCACTTTAGCTCTTTCTTAGATCCTTTCTTCTTTTAAGATACAAAAATTTGAAACTCCCTACAAAAAATAAGATTACATTAGTGTTCATTTTGAGACATGAAAACTAAAATTATGGTAGACTTACATGTTCATAATATCTTTTATATCTTGGTATGGTTGTTGTAATAACGAGTCTAAATAGTAGATTGTTTGTGATTTGAGGACAATTACAGCCAAAACCCAATGAAATCTACAATATATTAACATACAATTTAGATAAATAGCATTTATAAGGATAAGAAATTAAAAACAATTATGATTAACAACTTACTTTGGGTTATATGGAAGGAAAAATCAGGTCTACCAATTTGGAGACAATTAGGCGATCAACAATGAACCTTGCTTTTTTTTTTTTTTCAATTTGTGGGGCTATTGATCTAGCCTTGGACACCATTCTTGGATGAACAAATATAATTTTCTCATGTAGTGTATCATCCAAATGTTCATGTAACCGCCTAATGAAATGTCACCCAATTTAGAATTTCTTAAAAAAAAAAAATATAGCTTCTACTTATTTATATCATGAATGTAACATAAATATTTACAACAAAATCTCACCAAATATAGAAACATATACAATTCATAGTCAACTCTTTTGCATATATTACATCCTTCATTTCAGTTGTCAAGAGGAAGGTTTGAAATTTCGTCCCAAAAACATTGATTGAAAAGTCAACTTTGGGTGTTGGTTTACCCTCCAATATTGTTGAAATTGTTTTAGAAAATAGTTGTATATCTCTAGGATTTTCATATTTGATTTTCTTTAGGGATGCTTGTATCTTCTTCATTTTATTCTTCCTCTTTCCAACATCCTAAACACATATAAACAGACACATGACATTAAAATAAAAAATAAATAAACCAAGAGTGTAGGAAAATATAACTCAACTTCGAAATTTTGGGTATAACGTTATTCACCTCATCATTTTCATCATCTATCACAAATGCAACAGACCATAAAACCTCATATCCAATACCCTCCCTTATTGTACTAATATTTTCAAAAAGTGGGAATGGAAGAAGTGCATTAGGTTGAAGAGGGTAAATGATGACCACTAATATATTAGTACCATCAATGGAAATCTTTGAATCTCGTAAATAAGTTCCATATGCAACAATGTTTTCTTCAATTTCAAGAGCTAATTTGCATTTATATACCTGTAAAAACATATTTTGTAATCCTTATTCATTCATTTTATATATTGTTTTTATAAATTTAACTTAGGAAAAGCCATATATACTTGAGTTAGTGGAAAAGCTTTTCGAGTCCCTCCCTTGTGCTGATAGGTTCTCCACATGAGCACTATAATGAGTCTTCCCTCATATTTCTTGATGTTGCAACAATTGTTACCTTATGTTTGTGCTGCTCACTTTAGAGTGGGGTGTGAGGGTTTTTTTTTTCCAACTTTCAAAGCAATAATCTCCTCTTCCAAGCTCTTTACTTTCTCCCTTAACATCCTTTGACATTCCTCTTCTTCAAGAGTTTTTGTGGGTTTTGGTGCATTGAAGAATTCTTTGGGCTTTTTTTTCCCACATTTTCCTCTAACCCGTCTAGGATGCTCTGCTCCAATGTACCCAATGCTAAAGTGAGGATATCCTTATGGCCAACACATGTAATCTTCCATTCCTCAACAGCATTTGCCAACTCATCCTCCAAAAAATATAAGATGCTTCAAGAGTCATATTAAATAAAAAAAACAAATGAAATTGACTAAAACTAAGTATAGGTTTAACAACTTACAATCTTTTCCACTACAGACCTTGTAACATCATCATATTCACATTTTTTCAATCTTGCTAGCTTCCACAAGACTCATCTATCAATAGGTTTCCTCGAAACTATCTTTTGTATCTATCGAAAAACAAAAAAGTGAAGTAATTAAACTTTACAAAAGTAAATGTCCAACAAAATAAAATACACTAATTCAACTTAACAATTCTTCCTGAAGTCCTACATATCCTTTCCTACTCACTCGATGAATATAGACATATTTTGCCCTCATTTCTTTTCATTTTTTTGATTTAATTTGAAACTCTATTGACAACCTATTAGCCACTAACTTTCTCCAGTCTTCAATTAGAATGTAATTATTTTCAATTGGTGGCTGCAAAAGGTACTCGAGCTTATCCTTATAAGGCAAGATATACTCTTTCATCAATGTGTGCCTGAATGACCTAAAGCTAGTCCCAATGGATGATATGATGTTGTATTTGCTATTTTCATCAACTAAGAATGCACCCTAAAATATAAGATCTTGATTATTTAATAAGCATGTAAGGTCTACACAAAATATAGGAAAATAATTTCAGTAGATTACTATTTACCTTATAAGATCTCGATTATTTAATAATCATGTAAAGTCTACACAAAATATAGGAAAATAATTTCAATAGATTACTATATACCTTAACGCAATCCCATAATTTCTCCTTCAATTCCATAGGCACTACTCTCCAATCAGTATGATATACTAGCACCCTGGTTCGTGCTAGCACACCTAAGTATGATACAAGTTGTACATATTCCTCACCCACTCCTTGACCATCATCATTATATTGAATACCAATTTTCACTCCTTCACTTCTCTTTTTAGCAATATTAGTATTTAAAGTTGGGCCTCTTAACCTTTTTGGTGAAGTAATCTTCTATTTTCCTTCATTTTCATCCATCTACATGACAATCAAAAGAATATGATCAATCTCATAATACATACATACACACACACACATATATATATCTTACATTCAAAAGTAAAGCATGATATTTTAATAGTTATCTATTCTTTATCTCTTTTGGTAGAGACATCTGTAAATATGTATCACTTTTCTCCCAAGTTCCCAAATAATTAAGAATTATGCAATAATAAACAAAACTTGAAAATGTATCTCAACTAAATATAAAGAAATTAGTTACAAAATGATTTCATAAGTAGGAATAAATCATTGTTGTACAAACTTTGCAATACATGAAAATTAATCTTAAATCTCGATTATGAAATATGCATAAAATTAATAGGATAATCTATTGCTAAACCTCAACAACATATCATCGAGTTTAAAGAAAATTACCATGACTTATCTTATAAAAACACACACACACACACACACACACACACACACATTCTACCAATATAGCTTCGTTAAATTACATCTATGTTAGTCACTACTGTTATAAGGTCCTAGTTGGAATGCACGCTTCTAGTTAGGATGCAATACTCATAAAATGAAGTTTAAGAGTGTGGGTTGAGAATGTATTGCAAGGTGTTTGATTTTCCTACTATTAAGCATATAAGCATTGATCATATGTAATGAGATGTGGTTGCAAACCAATGACTACGTTCATTGAAGCTAAATAAATTGAAGAAGATGTTCTCTAATTTGACATAAAGTAAAAAATCCACTAGTTTCACATTAATGAAACTTTATTCGAATTTTTTAAAACTAATGTTATTCAATTACATAGAATTTGCAACTTGATCAATTGTCTCTCAAAAGCTTTGTTATCTATCATAAACAAGTGACCTAAAACAAAGGAAGGACCAAGAAAATAAAAATTATGGTATTCATAGACCATTTCAGTTGGAAATAAGAATATTCAACTATCAATTAATTAAAACCTATTTTTCCATCGTTAGATGATTTCTTACAAGGATCAATTTCATATAGGGTAGGTTGTTATTATGTTTACAATTAATTCATATATGTTATTTATTAATGTTTCAAACTAGTTCATTATGGGTTAGTGGATTCAATCCATCTTCCTATAAAACCTTTTGCTTTGTTTTGCATAGCACATAGTTTAACATTTTGATTTAAAGTTTTTAATTCAAATCCATGGAAACCTTCAATGGGATTACCCCTTAAATTATTTAAAATTTGAATCAATATGAAATAGGTGAGTAATGGCTTTATCTTGTCTAATTTGAAATTAAACTTACAATATCAACATATAAGCAACATTTATTTAACTACATATCAATGAAGCTCAAATGAAAGTTCAAATTATTCAATATATATAAATATGATACTAAATGCATTTATTTAGAATAGCTTAGCAAGTATATAATAGTAAAAATATATTTAACAATAATAAAATAAAAGCATAACATTGTTGAGCATCACATTGTATATTAACAATAACTCAAAAATCACATACTACAATTAGTAGTCACAAAGGACAACCAAAAAAATAAAATAAAATAAAGCTTAATGTTCAATCCAAATCCCCTTACAATCAATACGCATACAAATTTCATCATAATCTTCAACTTCATCAAAAGACTTAATATTAGGCAACCCATTCGCAAATGGGTGATGTTCCATACAATTGTCGGCTATGTTGTCATCACTTTTTATGTCGAACAACTCCATTTTTGGCCTTGATAATACAATAGACCATCTTGGATCAACTTGATCTTCTACATAAAATACTTGTTGGGATTGCGTTGCCAAAATGAAATGATCTGATTTATGTCCTATCTTGCTTAAATCAACTAATGTAAACCCAAGCTCATCAACTTTGACATCATTCTTTCTATAAACCCAATCACACTTAAAAACATAAATGTTAAACATGTTATAATCAAGGTCCTATATCTTTGTTACAATCCCATAAAAACACATGTCACCAAGCACAGGATTCTTATTTTTGGCACTTGCAATTTGCATGGTTGATGCCACAATACTGATGCCACTATTTTGGTTGACCCATGCCTCATCATGGTCCTTGATATGGTAACTACAACCATTAATGATATATCTAGGGTAAGTAAGAACTTGTTGTCTTGGTCCTGCGCAAGCCACTTAAGTTCCTTTTCAATAGATTCTTTCTTACTTATGTCATCTAAAACCTATAAGGTTCATTAATGATATGTAAGTCAATGTAATTTAAATTTTGTAAGCATTCAATTTTAAGGGGAGTATGAATATTGAGTTTAATACATTTTTTCTAAGCTAATAACTAAATGTGCGCACATGTTCATCCTCTAGCCACTTCACTCTCTTTGATTGACGAGGATATTTTGTCTTCAAATATTTCATATGTTCACTATCAAGTAAAAATAGGCAAGTCATGGTTTGTATAAACATTAGCTAGAGTTTCAAACTTATATATTCACATATATGACACTTAATAAAAGGTTGTACAATGGTTGTATTTTGTAGAACATAATGATGTGCTTGCTCCATCAATTTATAATCATAAATATTTATTGCACGACCACCAAGTAATGGTTTCCCACATTTTCATTCATCTTTCATACTGGAAGGAATCCCAATTGCATCCATGCCCGATAAATACTCTGTACAAAACTCTAAGGTTTCCTTTGTGATATAGCACTCAACAATACACCCTTCTAGACGATCATGATTTTGAACATAACCCTTTAAGACTTTCATGTACCTTTCGAATGGGTACATCCATCTCATATACACTGGTCCACATAATCTAGCCTCTTTTACCAAATGCACTGTTAAATGAAGCATGATGTCAAAGATGGAAGGTGGAAAATACTTCTCTAGCAAGCCCAAAGTCACCACTATGTCCTATTGTAGATCATTCAATCTTGACACGTCCACCACCGTTGCACAAAGTGCATTAAAGAAAAAACACAATCTTGTAATGGCATATCTGATATGCTTAGGCAACACATATCTTATTGCTATTGGTAGTAGTTGTTGCATAAGTGCATGATAATCATGGGACTTAAGACCACTAATCTTTAGCTCTTTCACGGACACAAGGTTTTTAAAGTTTGAACAATAACCTTCAAGAACCTTCAAATCAGCTAAAGTTTGCATTACTATTTTCTTCTCCTTTCTACTTAGAGTATAACATGCAGAGGGAAGATAAGTTTGCTTCAACCCAAACCTTGGTGCTAATTCAGGCCTTAAGCCCATTTCAAGAAGATCAAGTTGAGACTTTACTCCATCCTTTGTTTTACCTAGAATGTTAAGCAAAGTTCTAATGATGCTATCTCAAACATTCTTCTTTATATGCATGACATCCAAGTTGTGTTGGATATAAAAATATTTCCAGTATTCAAGTTCAAAAAATATAGACTTATTTTTCCAACAACTTGTAGGATTAACAAAGGATTCACATTGTTTAACCTTTTTTTTTCTTTCCATATATAAATCATATCAACCTTTCTAAATATTTCATCTCCAGTAAGTTCTTTTGGAGATAACCTAAACTCTTGTTCACCATTAAATGTCTTCTTTTGCTTTCTAAATGGATGGTTGCATGGAAGAAATATTCTATGGCTAGTATATGAGTTCTTATTCCCATGTTTTAGCCAATGTGAATTTGTTTTTTCACCACATATTGGACAAGCATAATATCCCTTAACGGTGCAACCAGACAAGTTCCCATATGCAGGGAAATAATTAATCGTCCATAACAAAATAGTCTTTAATGTGAAGAAATCTCGTTGATGTTCATCATAGGCTTTCACCCCTACCTCCCACAATGTTTTCAAATCATCGACTAATGGTGCCAAATAAACATTGATATCATTACCAGGTTTTTGTGGTCCTGATATTAGCAAAGATAACATCATAAATTTCTTCTTCATGCATAATCAAGGGGAAAGGTTGTAAGTTATTGTGAGAATAGACCAATAACTATGCCTATTGGTCATGAAGCTATGAGGATTGATACCATCTGCTGAAATAGCAAGTCTAAGGTTTCTAGAATCTAAAACAAATTCAGGCCACATTTGGTTCACTAGTTGCCATGTTGGGGAATCCACTGGGTGTCGAAGTTTACCATTATTTTCTCTTCCTTGTGCATGCCATTTTAGGTCTTTCGCTATTTTGGGAGATTGAAACATCCTCTTAAACCTAGGGATGGTTGGGAAATACCACAACACTTTTGTAGGAATCCTCTTAGTGTTTCTTGCCCCTGTCTTGTTTACCTTCCACCTTGACATTCCATAAGTAGGACATGAAGATGCATCATTTAACTCATTCTTATATAGTATGCAATCATTCAGGCATGCATGTATCTTTTTATATTCCATCCCTAATGCATTCAATGTTTTCTTAGCCTCATACATGGATAAGCTCATCTCATTGTTCACCAGGAGCATATCCCTTAATATTTGGAGTAAATTTGAAAAGCTTTTATCTAACCACCCATACTGTGCCTTCATATTGTACAATTTAACTAATCCGGAAAGCTTTTTGAACTTTATACAACCAGGATACAAAGGTTTTTTTAGCATCTTCAAATAATTTTTCAAATGACATTGGGTCTATCATGAACTCATCTTCTATATCATGAACCATTTCTCCTCTGTAGCAACATCACCATAATCCATCGTGTCATAACGTTGTGCCATTTTAATTAGTTGTCTACTAGTAGGACTTGCTTCTCCATGCCAATACCATGTATGATAACTCTGGTCAATACCATTGAAAAACACATGTTCCCGAATCTTGTTAAGTGTATGATGTATTAAGTTTCCACATCGCATAGAAGGACAACGAATTCCACTTTGATTCGGACAATGTTCTAATGCAAAATTAATGAAGTATTCAACTCCTTCCTCGTACTCCCTTGACATTCTATCTTTAGACATCTAACTTCGATCCATTCTATGATTCAAATACACAATGAATTAATATGAGAAATTTTAACATTAGAATCAACTTGTTAAGAGTAAGGGCTCTTGCTCCATGCATTACACTTTTTTTTTTTTTTTTTGTCTACAAAAGCTATTGTTTTAACACTTTTGAAATGTTAATGTTGTATCACAGATTAAAAGGATTCATCATGTAATATATCCATGTTGTCTACAAGTATATCAAAATGGGATAGTTAATTATAAAAATTGTTTTATTCAATTTATGTCATTGTAGTTAATTCCACGCATTATTAATTTAAAATTCCTATTAGTTCATGATATTTCATCTTATTAAATACATTTAATTTTATTAGGTTTTTAACCAAAGTAAAAAATGTGGTTCTCTTATAGAATTATGATCCTATCTAGTTGATGTACTACCATGCAAATGAGAAATAAATATATCTTACATTTGTTAAGTCTTTATTCACTCTCGAATCGTCAAAGATCACTTATTATGCATATTTTCGTAAAATTAAAATAAAATTATATATCAAAATGTTAAACCAAGAAACATAATTAACTCTCATGATTCTATCTTGTTAAACTAATCAACTTATGCTACATGTCTTATGCATTCTAACGTCTCCAACTTCCTAGTTTATGTGGTGGTTCGTATCCATATAGGAATACATAATCCCTACATGTCAACTACTATTATGTTTCGTTTCATTTTAGAAAAATTTCGACAGCATTTCCCCATAGTTCTCTAAGTACACAAAATGGAAAAGGCATATTATTGAGTCTTGTCCAAATATGCACCAAGAGAACAAAATGAACGACTGTCGAAATTTCTAAAAAATGAACCAAGCATAAGAACGTAACTTCAAAGATATTATGTTTTCCTTATATTGTCCAATTAGACAATTCAAGCATCAATTGTAGAAAAAAAGAGTCCTATTCACATGCTAGATAAATTTAGAAGTTGAATGAACCATTTTCATTCTTTGACAACTTAAATGTCATTAGCATGTAATAAGAGAAATTTTTGTCATACTAGGAAGCTAGAATGGGAAGTCTAATGTTTCATGTATGAAATTATTTAAATCCTATCTAAGTATCCTAAACACATTAAAATGAAATACATTTAAATCCTTTAACATATTTTTTATTTTCCTAGTAGAAGAAAAAAAAATATATTTACTTGAAAACTCATGAGTAGAGAAATCTAATTAGACTTGGCAACAAAAAAACATAAAGTTAATACTCAAAATATAAAGTCAACAACTTCATAGGCAAACCCATACATGGATGATAATGTAGGCCATTTAAGTTTCTAAAATAAGCAATATTCTTTACAATACTAATGAGCAAATTAAATAATTATAATAATAATATATAATAACAATAAGCCTTTGTCCCTTAAAAAAAAAATAGAGATAGTAATATTTTAAAAAGAAAATGTCAAAGAATGTGGAGATTCATAATGAAAGGAGCTTAGTCTTTTCATAACATATCCCTAATCATACATCATATTTTTTTTTTTTGGATTTAGTAGGTCACAAGAGTTGTTGATTCTTATAAGGTTTAAGGACACAAAGCATATATTAGTGTTATTGACAAGTTGAATTTAGTTATTAGCCACCAATTTGATACAAGTTGTTTTAGTGTTGGAAACAATAGAAATCTCGTTTCTTTGAATGGTCAACTCTACTTGATCCACATTATATAATTGTTGAAAGTTTTGAATACCAAAAGTGATTATTTAATAGGGAAAGAGAGTTTCCTTAGGCAATATCCCAACAATTATGAAGTTCATTGCTCTTTTTATGGCATCCAAACATGGTTTCTAGACTTGAAGACCATATGATTTTGATATATATACCATTAAAAAAAGCATGGTTTCTAGACTTAAAGACCATATGATTCTGATATATACCATTAAAAAAAGTTGTAACTCATTAAATAACCTCATATTCAATGGAATCAAATTAAATCCAAAGTAAACCCACCCACTAGACCAAACCTACTAACCACTAAATAACTCAACTACAAGTTTGATTATTTATGTTCATTTTCTTTTTAAAAAAATGAAGTATTGAGAAGTTAGAGTTTCATTGCAAATTATAGAGAGAGATACCAAAGAGAGTAAAGAATTACCTTAACAAGACTTCTCCCTTGAAATTGTCCTCTAGTGATTGAGAAATTAAAAAGCTAACCCATGATTAGGAGGACTTGCATTTTTGGTACAAGGAGATAAACTTTTAAACAACAAATAGAAAATCAAAGGGAAAACAATAGCTAGAATAGACAAAAGTTTTTCTTAGATGTAGACAAACTTTTTAACTACATACAAAGAGAACATCAAATGGAAAACAGTAGTTGGAATAGGTAAAAGCTTCTTTTAGATCTTTGAGCAGAGAATGAAGAGGGAGATGGAAAAAAAAAATCCTTATGTACCTAGATTGAATATCTTTAAAGCAAACAAATAGTGTGGAAATGAGTCACCAATGGAGGAAAGTGCAATAGATGAAGGAGCTAGAGATATGCATACTTAAATTTTAATACCTTGAAATCGGCACTTGAACTGGTATTCAATATTTGAGAAGGAACATCACCAATCTCCATTAAAACTCTTAGTTCTTTTTCCCCTTGTTTGCTTGCTTTTTTCTCATCCAGGTTTCATGTTTCTTATTGTACTTTTAGGCTAAAAAATAGGATCATCATTACGTACCAATGCAATTTGAGAAAGGTTTGCTATATTTCTACAATGGGTTGGAAATTTTGGACCATTATTACATAGCAATAAAA
This sequence comes from Vitis hybrid cultivar, assembly GCA_022058775.1. Classification (NCBI taxonomy): domain Eukaryota; kingdom Viridiplantae; phylum Streptophyta; class Magnoliopsida; order Vitales; family Vitaceae; genus Vitis; species Vitis hybrid cultivar. Next base: position 72,437 of record JAJJMF010024565.1, read on the forward strand.
TATTATATAATGAATTTTGTAATGAATAAATTAGAATTATAAAATATCCATTTTAATTTATTTATTATATTCATTTTATAGTCTATTTCTTTCAATAATTTTAGAATTTTCATATTTCATGTTTATCTTTTTTATAGATACAAATTTTTATTAATAACTAATTTAACCATAAAATTTGTCATATTTTTTTAATAATTTTTTTTATCATATCTTTCATAATAATTCTAAATAAAATACCATTTTAATTCATTTATAAGAATTATATTGAATCTATTTAAATATTTTATATGGATTTATATTTAAATTAAAGTTATTTAGTTTTTTAATTTACTTTCTATCATTATTAGGATGTAGGCTATAGAAATTTACTTTATTCTTCAAGTTCATTCTATCAATTGAGACTCAAGCTTGCTTAAGTCATATTTATAAAGAGTCAGAGACGGTATGGAAACACCACCTTTGAAATCACACGCTTTTAGTTATTAGACATTGGTTATTAATTGATGCAAATGTATGTAATAACAATAATATAGTTAACTAAATACATATTTCTAACTATATATAAAAAAAACGTTTAAATATATAGCAGCAAGTTTTTATGGAGTTTTTTTTTTCCCATTTTTGAATTTTTTTTCTCCACCAATTGGGTGATAATGTTGAATATTTTGATTTGCTATAAGTAGCTAACAATTTAGGGATAATTAGGGATATGACATTTGCTCCACTTCTCCACTAACCTACAACCTATAAGTAGTTCTCCACTTCCCTATGACTAACCTGCAGCCTATAAGCACTTGATAGTTAGGAATGATGATAACATGGTGTGAAACTAAGGTTTGGTTAATCTTGATTTTGATGATAACAAAACAAGGTTTAGAACTAATGACTACATTTTAAGTGTGATTAGGCAAGACGACTTCCAAAGTGGCAATCCAAAGACAAATCAAGCCAAGGAGAAATCATGAAGAAGAAGACCACCTCAAAGAGAAGAGTTTTTCAATACCAAAGCTTCTTAAGATCTCTTTGTAAGGTTGTTGGTGCACTAGGACTTTCATGCATTTCATTCTTTATTTGTGCACCAAAATCATCCAAGAGTAATATTATTTTAAATATCTTAAGAATTGGATGATTTCATATTTTTCAACTAAAACCTTGTATTAAATGATTTTCAAACTTGTGTTAAAAGGTTTTAAGTTGAAAAGAGTTGAGTGTTGAGCCAATAAAATGGCTCAACCGGTTCAATCGATCGACCGGTTGTGCTCGTCCGGTTGTGCTCGTCCGGTTGAGGACCGGTTAAGGGAGGCCAAAAAGTTTATCTCTCTCCTAGTGGCCTTCTCTTCCCGATCAAGGTTGAACCTCAACCGGTCGAGGTCCGGTTGAGGCCCAATGGTCACTTTCTCTAATGGCTAGTCAACCGGTCGACCCCTAGCTCGACCGGTCGAACCCCCAACGGCTAGTTTGGATTTTTTCTTCTATAAAAAGGCTCCAATCTTCATTGTTTCATAAGCTTAACCTTCCCAAATCATTCTTGATTATATTTAAGCCTTGGAAGAGTGTTTTTGAGTGCACCATTGTTTCATAACTTGCATATCTTTAGTGCACCATTCAATCCTAGTTTTTCTTGTATCTTTGAAACATGCCAAACACACCTTAAACAAACCCATGCATCAACCGTCCATCAATAGTCTCCATAGGTCGTTAGTCTAGCTTCCCATTTCTCTCGCCCATCAATTGTTCTTTCTTGCTACAACTTATATTTTAGATGGCCCGAATGTACCTTAAACCATGAGCCATACCACTCCATCTTAAAAGCCTATGTTGTTTTTAGTTGCTCAAGACAAGTACAACACTAGTCAGGCCATGCCATACCCCTACAACAACCTATTCTTTAGGCTATCAAAAAAACATATCCCTACCACCTTCATCAACCGTCTTTCTTCTGCCACAACCCATGCTTTGTGCTGCCCAAAACCCATCTCCGTCACAATGAATAGCCACTCTTTTCATGCTTGCCATCCACTCATTCTCCCTTCTTATCCCTTCGCACATACACATTTTGAGACTAGTAGAAAACAAGACTTTCTCTCATCTTTCTCATTTTCACTCCTATTTTCTCAACTGTCACTAATAATCTCTCTGCATTGAGCTTGACATCACCATCAAAGCTTTGTCTTTTTCCTTCTCTACTTGCAAATGCGTAAAGCCCGTTGCCCTTTTGCTTTTATATCATCCATATCTATTTTCTTTTATCCCAAAATTGAATACCACATCTCTATTCAAGCTTCGGTTTTTTTTCCAAATCAAACACCACAACCCTCAACTCCAATAAAACCCCATTTTCATCGTTATCCAACATGCACATCACAACAACAAAACACAACACCACACAACACCACATAGCACCATCCAACCTCACTATGATTTTGTCTTCTTCTTTCCTTCAAATTGAACACCACAACAGTTTCAATATGCAGCAAATGATTAGTGAAGAGGTGGTCGGGATGGCCCAACCTAAACGTTTTTTGGCTCATCATGTCGAACTCAGTTGTCAACTCTATCGGAAGTCACCACAGAGATTCCGACATACAACAAGAACAAGATGACCCGAAGGTGACTATCATGAAGAAGAATGTCGGGTTTTCCGACGAATAAGATGTTTAGATGACACCACCAATGATTACTCCACATGCCTCTTCAAGCTTGGAGTCCAGATAAAATAAAAAAACCAGTTTGATCTTTCTTAGTTTCTTGGTAACAAAAATTAAAGGGGGTAAATATTTTTACAGGAATAAGTTCAAAGTGTCATGCCAATCTTAGGTAACCAAGCTTTCTGTACATCAAGTGAAGAGCCATGCCTATCTAGGAATAATATTCTAAAGACACTCATTTTGAATCCTTCCGGGTATTCCTTTAAAATCTCATCCACAATCTTTTGACAATGGGCTAATATCTCACTTCTAGATCTATCTAGTGGTTTCTTGTCAATGACAGGTTGACATACTCCAATATGAGGTAAATTTTGATATCTCTCTTCCCTATCATGTTCTAGTTGCATCTGCAAGTTTGACCATCATTGTGTGCCTAAAAAAAATGATCTCAACCTATTTGAAACATAAGGTTAACTTGAACTAGTTCTCTTCCCAACAAGCTGAATGACTTTGAAAGTGAAGTTTGAGTGGGGTTTTCTTCAACCCATTTTCTATCTAATGTTAATAAATCTACCTAGTGAAGCAAATTAGTTTCTGTGAGAGATCCAAGAATCAAAGGCCCTTCCTTGCACAGATTTTGTGCGATTTGTTCCTTAGTCGTCGACTGGGAGACAAATACCGATCCTTTTGTTGTGGCCATAAATGATTCGATGTCATTCCAAAAAGAATCCTCTAAGAAACAATCATGCTTTTTAAGATGACTGTTAATTTGGTTTTTCTCTCCCATTGTATGTTTTTTTCCCCTATTTGTCTATAGGACAATTTCAAATGTCCAAACAATGGTAGAACAGTATATCCAAAAATGTCATCTGAAATCACCAGAAAGTGTACACCCACAACAAAATCATTGTTTAGTTTATTCTTAATTCTTTTTTTTTTTCCCTTGAATGCTTGTTTCTCTCCAATTCTTTCCTAATTTTATTTTGGTTTCTCTCCTACTCTTTTTGAGATTTTATAGTTTTATCTTATCTAGAAATCATTAAGGAGTGGAACTTTGAGCTACAAGAGCACAAAAAAATATTTAGAGGCTTGAGGTGATTTTTTTTTTTATATGTATTCACATTTTCTTTAAAGGGAATGAATTTATAATAACAAAGTTCATAGCAAAAAATATAAAATATGGGGTAGAAGGATAATGTAATTCATGTGTTTATACTTGTTTGACCTTTTTAGATTTGTGATGTGGTCAATTTATTTTCATTGATAGATTTTTTTTTAATCACATCTTAAATGAAATGAGATTGTTATATTTTCAAGTCTTTGTCTAAATTTATTAATATGATTGGGTGAACCATGGAGTAATCTTTTTGCCTTATTGGAATGGTTTAGTTTTTAATTATTATTTCTCACTTCCATTCTTTGGTTGTTGTTGTAGTTACTCTTGAGTTCATGAACTATAAATCAAATTGAAGTTATGAAAGTAGTTGAGAGCC